>CM056059.1:56111527-56264027 GCA_029574335.1 Rana kukunoris | reverse complement strand
CGAAGGGTCTTATCCATGGTGCGTTGAAATGTGGCGGGAGAATTCTGTAACCCAAAAGGCATCCTCCGATATTGGAAAGATCCATCTGGAGTAACAAATGCTGTTTTTTCCCTGGCCGACCCTGAGAGAGGAATTTGCCAATAACCCTTGGTCAGGTCTAACGTCGTCATGTACCGGGCAGTGCCTAGGCGATCAATCAGTTCATCTATGCGGGGCATAAGATAGGTGTCAAACTTAGTGATTTAATTTAGGCGGCGAAAGTCATTACAAAACCGCCAACTTCCATCTGGTTTGGGCACTAAGACAATGGGACTGGACCAATCACTATTTGACTCTTCTATCACCCTTAGCTCAAGCATTTTTTACTTCCTGGCGAATTGCCTCTCACCAGCTTCTGGAATTCTATAAGGCTTCAACTTGACCTTTTCCCCTGGTGTGGTGATAATGTCATGTTCAACTGCAGAGATCCAAACTGGCAGGTCTGAAAACTTCTCCCTATTACGGAGCACAAATTCTTTAACCTCTTGTTGCTGAGTTTTGGACAGAGTCTCTGCTATCCTAACTTTAGGGACAGCCAGGTTAAATGGAGCAGAAAATTGGGTAGTCTTAGCGACCAAGGACTCGCTATCCTTCCATGGTTTCAACAAGTTCTCGTGATAGAGCTGCTCAGGTTTTCATCTTCTCGGTTGTCTAATTTTATAATTCACCAACCCCATTTTCTCCAACACTTCATAGGGACCCTGCCATTTGGCTAGGAATTTACTTTCGACCGTGGGGACCAGCACCAACACCCTATCACCAGGTGCAAAGGAATGGACCTGGGCCCCACGATTGTAAATCCTTTGTTGAGCCAATTGGGCTTGAGCCAAATGGTCCTTCACAATCGGCATCACTTGGGCAATTCTATCTGGCATTTGGGCCACATGTTCAATCACACTTTGATACAGGGAACTCTCTCTCCCATGTTTCCCTGGCAATGTCCAGTAGGCCCCGGGGGTCCCTCCCATACAGTAGCTCAAACAGAGAGAACCCTGTGGACGATTGGGTAACCTCATATGGCAAACATCAGATAAGGGAGCAGATAATCCCAATTCTTTCCGTCTTTATCCACCACCTTCCTCAACATTTGTTTTAAGGTTTTATTAAACCTTTCCACTAACCCGTCTGTTTGAGGGTGATATACTGATGTACGTAATTGGATCACTTTCAGGAGTTTACAAAGTTCTTTGGTCACCCTAGATATAAACGGGGTGCCCTGGTCAGTTAGGACTTCCTTAGGAAAACCCACACGGCTGAAAACCTGAAATAACTTTGGCAATGGTTTTAGCAGAGGTGTTTCAGAGAGGAATCGCTTCTGGGTAACGGGTGGCATAGTCCATTATTACGAAGATGTGCTGGTGCCCTCTAGTGGACTTCAGTAAGGGGCCAATCAAGTCCATGGCAATCCTCTCAAAAGGGACCTCGATGATGAGCAGGGGTACCAACGAACTGCGGAAATGTGGCATGGGTGCAGTAATCTGACACACTGGACAGGAAGAGCAATACAATTCCACTTCCTTAGTGATCCCAGGCCAATAAAACCTCTGGGTGATCCTCTCCCGGGTTTTTTCTGCTCCCAAATGTCCCCCAATTATGTGCCCATGGGCCAGTTCCAAAACCATCTTGCGGTACGGTTTAAGCACTACCAGTTGCTCAATGGTGTCCTCTATCTTCTGTGACACTAGATATAACAGGTCCCTTTTCAACTATGAGAATATGGTAAAAATATAAACCCAAAGTGTGAGACTGAGAGATGCGGTCTGGTGATCGTGATTTAGGCAATTTAAAGTTTTAGGTACCAATCTACCAGATGCAAGAAACAGAACTAATCCAATGAATTTTTTTTTGCAGAGGCATTTATTAAAGCAGAACTAAACCCACTGATTTAAAGGTTTCCCAAAACTGTTACATTTAAGGCATGCCTTGAATTATACTGTTGGTTTCTAGTGTGCTTATGACCGCTTTTAACCAGGCTGCCAAGCCATCAAATTGCATGTTGCGTGTTATAGCTGTTCATATGTGCAGCACTATGGCATCCACAGTTCAGAGGCTAAGATGGCAGATTCTTTGTCTGTAAAGGATAGGATAAGTTCCACTTTTAATGTTTTGCTCTACGACTACTCGCATATTCCTTAACTTAAAACGTTACCTAGTTATTTAAGAGAAATCTGTTAGGGACTGTATGTTAGACTTTTTGTCAAATACATCAATTTGAAGAACCAAAGGGTCTTGGTGTTGCATGAAATCACCTACATTTTTGCCAATGATTGGGCTTAGTCTTCCGAAAAGATTTTTGCTAGAACAGTTGCCTTGGGTTTGGCCTCATCCATTTCCTGGGTTCTAATAAATCATCTTCCCCTGAGGAATCCAGCTGGACTCCAACTCTGGAATATTCAGACCTCTTAAAATTCTACTGGGGTCTGCATTTATTCCTGTCCTTTGAAAGGATTAACCATTATCCCTATCAAAGCTTTTAGGGATCTTATTTAATTGTGCCCCATAGTTTGCCATGCTTAAAGGGCATCCATCAGAAATAGACTTTGCCTTGGTATCAACACTCTCTGATTTTTTATCAAAGCTTCTCTTCAGCAATAGATAATGCTATAATTTACTTCTATTTCAGAGTGGATACACAGAAATGTATATATAGAATGACATTCAGCATTTTATATGTATGCCAAATTACACAATCAAAAACAGGTTTTGTCACCAACTACCGTTGAAGATGGTAATTATGGTGGACTTGCAGAAAGCCACTGCAGCCACAAGGTCTTTTGAGTCTTTCATCAACCCTCAACCAGTTAGCCTAATATTGACCATTTAGCCTAACATCAATTGTATGCACACCCTGGGAGGGGATGGATGAGGGACTATATACAAGATTTTAGCGACGGCAACGGTATCATTGGCAGTAACCAGCATGGATTCATGAAGAATCGTTCTTGCCAAACCATCTATTTAACCTATGAGGTGAACTTCCATTTAGATAAAGGAAGGCCCGTAGATGTGTATCTGGATTTTGCGAAAGCATTTGATACAGTTCCCTACAAACGTTTACTGTACAAAGCAAGGTCCATTGGAATCGACCATAGGGTGAGTACATGAATTGAAAACTGGCTACAGGGGCGAGTTCAGAGGGTAGTGATGGGAAGTCCTCTGAATTGTCCAGGGTGGAATATGGAGTCCCCCAGGGTTCTATCCTGGGACCAATCCTTTTTAATGTATTCATAAATTACCTGGAGGATAGGATAATAGGCTCAATCTCTGTATTTGCAGACGATAAGCTAAGCAGGGCAATAACTTTTTGAATGCAATCTACTCTCTAGGGGGAGAACCTCTGGGGAATCTAGGATGGAAAAGGACCCGTGGGTCCTAGTAGGCCCAGCAATGGCATGCAATGCCAAGCTGCTGCAAGCAAAGCAAACAGAATATTGGCATGCAGGGGATTAACTACACAGATAAAACAATATTTCTCCCACTTTACAAGGTCTCTCTGCACCTGGATTACGCTGTCCACTTCTGGGTACCAGCCCTCAGGAAGTATGTGCTGGAACTGGAAAGAGTCCAGAGAAGGGCAACAAAACAAAACAAAGGCACTGGAGGACCTTGGTTATGAGGAAAGGTTATGAGCACTGAACTTGTTCTCTCTGAAGAGGAGATGCCAGAGAGGGGATATGATTTCAATGTACAAATATTGTACTGTTGACCCTACAATTGTAAATAAAGCTTTTCTGTGAAAGAGAATTTAATAAGACACCCGGCCATTCACTAAAATGAGAAGAAAAGCGATTTCACCTTAAACTGTGTAGAGGATTCTTTACTGTAAGAGCGGTTAGGATGTGGAATTCTCTTCCACAGGCAGTGGTTTCAGCGGGAAGCATCAATTTCTAAAAAAAAAAAAAATTAGGCACCTGAACGACAACAACTAAAAGAAAAGGATTCGCCCCGGGACTTTAAATGAAGTGGGTAACGTTTCCGCCAGAAAAAATACCAGTAATTGTATAGTATATAATTCAAGTAAAATTGTTTACATGCGTAAAGTAAAATTGTTACATAACACCAACAATTGCCAATTAAAACAATACATAGACAGTAAATATTAATACAGAAGTCTAGTAATGGACAGAGTACACTACACGGGCATCGTGTTATACCCGACTAGCCTAGTTTCGCAAGATCCAGCTTGCTCTTCAGGGGTGTGTCACTGTACCTAGGATGAAAAAATATGTTTGTCAATCTGGCATAGTATTTGTTGTAAAGGCAAAGGGCAGGAGGGGTTGTGACTCCCCATACTCACCACTGAGCTTGACCATGGCTCCAAATGCACGGCCCCAAGACGGCAGCAGCACGTGCCTCACCCGGGAGCTGAGGGGGCAGAGTCAAAAAGGGGACCCCTCCAGGGGCCACACGGAGAACAGACATGGCATAGGTATAGTGATGTATCCATAGAGACCTCATAGTCCATAGAAAGTATAGGCTGTAAACATAAGTGTGTTTTATCAGATATCTAAAGTATTCAAGTAGTACAAATCAATATTAGCATAAAATGATGTCTGAATGAAAGGCCTAGGCCAAAAATGGTAGCGAGATGGTTGGAGACATGAGATGAGATATCAGGGGGATACTGGCAGATGACAGGATAGAAGAGAGGTGAACTGTGAGTGTGTGTGTAATGGTGTGTCGCTAGAAAGCTTTGTCAATCCATACAAGAGTATAGGCTATAAATGTTAGTAAGGTATCTGAAATAGTAAGGTTGATGAGTATTAGCATAAGGATGTATAGATCTCAGTAAAGGACCCGAGTCCAGGATCGACAACATACATGGACATACAATGTAGTACTGACATTGTTATTAGCTAAGGCTGGGTTCACACTACGATTTTCCCATCCGTCAGCCGCATACGATTTATATGAAAAAACATATGCGGCTGAAACGGATTGAACCGTACATAAACGTATGCGTTTATAAAACGTATACGGTTTCAAAAAGTGCGTACGGTTCCATCCGGTTTTGATTAAAAAAACGCATACGTTTTTGGAATTAGTGTCATTTAATAAAAAAAGATTTTCTTGTTTTGAAAATGCGCATGCGCAGACGAAAAACGCATACGGTTTATACGTATGGAACATATGTGCGTTTTCCATTGACTTTAATGTTAAAAAAAAACGTATGCGTTTGCCATACGGTTTCAAAAACGGACTCAAAACCGTGGTCGAACACGGTTTTGTGTACTGTTAAAAAAACGTTTTGCCAGCAAATCGTACGCACCCGGATGCATCTGAGTGCATACGATTTGCAATGCATTGTCTATGTATGCGTTTTCCCGTACGGGCCCGTACGTTTTCAAAACTGAAATCGTATGCGGCTGACGGATGGGAAAATCATAGTGTGAACCCAGCCTAACTTCCACTTTTAGTGTTATGCCAGTGTAATGAAAAGCAGCCATTTTTTGCTTCACAGTCCTCAGATTCAATTTCAAACTTAAACAATTTATAGACAGCAAGGATAACATATTGTAAGCTTGGGCTTTCTTTTGCTTTGCCCATTAATAGAGATTACAAGTATGAGAAACTTTAATAAGGTGTACAGTAAAATGTTTCAGCCCCATGCATGGTACATCAGTGATAGTCAGAGGGTGTTTTTATATTTTGTATATACAGCATCTCACAAAGGTGAGTACACCCTTACATTCTGTAAATATTTTATTACCATATTTATCGCGGTATAACGCGCTCCCGCGTATACCGCGCACCCCCAAAGTGCCCCCCAATCCTGTGGAAAAAAAGTTATTTTGTACTTACAGTTTTGGTGTCTTGCGCGGCGTCCATCGGCGGCCTCGTCGGGTTCGGCGTCCTTCTGCAGCTTCGGGTGTCCCTCTGCGGTGGGTCCGGTGTCCTCTTCGGTGGGTCCGGTGTCCTCTTCGGTGGGTCCGGTGTCCTCTTCGGTGGGTCCGGTGTCCTCTTCGGTGGGTCCGGTGTCCTCTTCGGTGGGTCCGGTGTCCTCTTCGGTGGGTCCGGTGTCCTCTTCGGCGGGTCCGGCGTCCTCTTCGGCGGGTCCAGGGTCCTCGCGGCGTCCTCGCGTCCTCCCCGCTCGTTTCCCGCACCGAGTTTTGAATACTGCGCCAGCATATACTGAGCGCAGTACACTCGGGCAGGCTCGGCAACTTTCGCGCTCACGTCCTGTACGTCCAGGACGTGACCGCGGAAGAAGCCGAGACTGGCCGAATATACCCGAGTGTACTGCGCTCGGTATATGTCGGCGCAGTATTCAAAATTTGGCGCGGGAAAGCGGGTATCGGCGTATATCGCGCACCCACGATTTTGCCCTGATTTTCAGGGCAAAAAAGTGCGCGATATACGCCGATAAATACGGTATATCTTTTCATGTGACAACACTGAAGAAATTACTTTGCTACAATGTAAAGTAGTGAGTGTACAGCTTGTATAACGGTGTAAATTTGCTGTCCCCTCAAAATAACTCAACACACAGCCATTAATGTCTAAACCTCTGGCAAAAGTGGGTACACTTCTAAGTGAAAAATTTCCAAATTGAGCCCGATCAGCCATTTTCTCTCCCCGGTGTCATGCGACTCAGTGTTACAAGGTCTCAAGTGTGTATGGGGAGCAGATGTGTTAAATTTGGTGTTATCGCTCTCACTTTTATACTGGTCACTGGAAGTTCAACATGGCACCTTGGGCCGAATTTGGACATTTTCACTTAAGGGTGTACTCTTGTTGTCAGTGGTTTAGACATTAATGGCTGTGCAAGTTATTTTGAGGGGACAGCAAATTTACGCTGTTATACAAGCTGTACACTCACACTTTGCTACAATGTAGAGTAGTAATTTCTTCAGTGTTGTCGCATGAAAAGATTTATTTATAAAAAGTTGAGGGGGTGTACTCTTGTGAGATACTGTATGTGTGTGTGTGTGTGTGTGTGTATATATATATATATATATATATATATATATATATATATATATATTCTCAAATATTGTAATCTTGCAGTCTCCCTACATATTATACACAACAGTTATGTGAATGTTCAGCATATGGAACCTGAAGCACTCATTACAAAAGGTGACTGTTTAAACGGCAGCACAAGGAAAAAAAACATACCCAGTTTTTCCTGAGATGCTTCTGCTAATTCACCTATTCTGTGAGACTCTCCTTACTATTGTTCTCAATCTACTATCATACCATAATAGCATTCTCCTGCCCATACCCTGATCCTGCAAGACGTTCCTATTTACTGAAGTTCTACTGCAATGTTCTTCCTTTTATTCAACGGCGGAGAAAAACTCATTTGTCAGAAAGGAAAAAACAAAAACATTGATACAGGAGATGAAGAGAGTTCCGACTCTCCTGAAGTCTAGACCACGGTGCACAAGAGAGCTGAACATTTCTAGGTTAAGACATTGTCTGGGCAGTGCTGTAGTAGCAATTCTGGCTAGCTGCTAGGAAAGATCTGGTATAGGAGCAGGTGAACCGAGGCATAGGTAGGAGAAATAATCTGGGTCAGTAAAAAGATTCAACCGAGTCAGACTGCAGTGTTTCTGGCCACAGGTATACAGCTCAAAAAATGTTGTCATTGAGGCCTGGTAGGGCTCAGTTTTACATAGTCTGTTTAGTTCAGTGAACAGGTCTGCATACTGATAACGTATTGCACTGTCTGGCATTGTCTTCCTGGCATAGACTATATGCTATTGGGCCTGGAAGCACAGGGAATCTAGCATTGATTGCTCGGTCAGTAATTTATGCAGGAAACAATTTCTGGCAAATATGTGCATACAATAAATCTGTATATACAGTATACACTATATTGTCATAAATATTGTGATTCTTGCCTTTTCACGCCCATTGACCTTAATGGCATCCCAGTCTTAGTCTGTAGGGTTCAATATTGAGCTGCCCCCCCTTTTTCAGCTATAACCGCTTCAACTCTTCTGGAAAGGCTGTCCACAAGATTTAGGAGTGTGTATGGCAGGGCTTGACAAATTTGCTTGGAATCTAGGAGCCAGCTAAAAAAAGTTAGAAGCCAGGAACGCGCCCCATCCCGCCGAGCTTGCGCGCAAAAGCGAATGCGTATGTGAGTAGCGCCTATGAAAGCGGTGTTCAAACCTCACATGTGAGGAATTTGTAGAGCGAGAGCAATAATTCTAGCCCTCTAGACCTCCTCCTCTAAATCAAAACATGCAGCCTGTAGAATTTTTTAAACATCGCCTATGGAGATTTTAAAGGGTAAAAGTTTGTCGCCATTCCACAAGTGGACACAATTTTGAAGCATGACATGCTGGGTATCAATTTACTCGGTGTAACATTATCCTTCACAATATAAAAAAATTGGGCTAACTTTACTGTTATTTTTTAATTAAAAAAAAGTGTATTTTTTCCAGAAAGTGCGCTTGTAAGACCGCTGCCCAAATACGGTGTGACAAAGTATTGCAATGACCGCCATTTTGTTCTCTAGGGTGTTAGAACTCCCAAACATTATATATTTTTTATTCTAAGTAAAGCGAAGGAGATGGGCAGCAGTGAAAAAACAGGCAGGGGAAGCTCCATTAGCATTGCTGGTTGTCTTGTCATACCAACGGCCACCAAAAAAGGGCGCCAGAGAAGCATAGGACTTGCAGAGAAGGCAGCAAAGCCCCGGCCTCAATTACCGGCCGGCACAGCCCAACGAGATCGCGCCGGGGGGGGGGGGGGGTGGTGTGCGCACGGAGAGACAGGATAGCCCAGCTGTTGCACGCCAGGTTGCTAATTCTAGTTGCAATTGCAACCTGGTGCCAGGGTTTGACGAACCCTGGTCCATGGGAATGTTTGACCATTCTTCATGAAAGAATATTTAGAAGGGCCAGCACTGATGTGTTGGACAAGAAGGCCTGGCTTGCAGTCTCCACTGTAATTCATCCCAATGGTGTTCTATAGAGGTCAGAACTCAAGTTACATAGGTTGAAAAAAAATACACTAGTCCATACAGTTCAACCAAAAATTCCTTCCTGATCCCCGAGAGGCAATCTTATTTTCTCTGGATCAACTACCTATAAATGTTAGTACCCAGTTATATTATGTACATTTAGGAAAGAATGCAGGCCTTTTTTAAACAATTTACTTAGCTTGCCAGAACCACCTCTGGAGGGAGTATATTCCACAGCTCATATGCCCTGTACACACGATCGGTCAATCTGATGAAACCGGTCGGATGGATTTTTCCATCAGTTATCCGATGAAGCCGACTGATGGTCAGTCGTGCCTACACACCATCTTTTAAAAAACCGATTGTTAGAACGCGGTGATGTAAAGCACAACGACGTGCTGAAAAAAATGAAGTTCAATGCTTCCAAGCATGCGTCTACTTGATTCTGAGCATGCATGGATTTTTAACCGATGGACGTGCCTACAGACTATCGTTTTTTTTTTATCGGTTAGGTATACATCAGATAATTTTAAAACAAGTTCCATTTTTTTAAACTGATGGATAATTAACCGATGGGGCCCATGCACGATTGGTTTGGTCTGATGAAAAGGGTCCATCAGACCGTTCTCATCAGACAAACCGATCGTGTACGCTGCATTACTGTGAAGAAGCCTTTCTGTATTTGAAGATGAAATCTTTTTTCCTCTAGACGGAATAACTCCACACCAAGTTCACTATATGGATCACTTATGTATTTGTACATGTTGATCATATCCCCCTTTCTGCTCAAGAGGGAATAAATTCAGTTGAAGTTCCTCTAATCTTTGCTCATAGCTGAGCTCCTCCATGCCTCTTAGTTTGGTTGCACTTTCTTCAGTTCCCTGATGTCCTTTTTTGAGAACTGGTGCCAAAACTAAACTGCATATTCCAGATGAGGCCTTACTAAACATTTGTACAGGGGAAAAATGATCTCTGGAGTCCATACATCTTTAATACAAGAAAGGACTTTGCTCGCTTTGGAAACCACAGCTTGGCATTGCATGTTATTATTGAGCTTATGATGTACTAAAACCCCCAGATCCTTCTCCACTATGAATTCCCCCAGTTGTACTCCCCCTAGTATGTATGATGCAAGCATATTCTTAGCCCCCAAGTGCATAATTTTACATTTATGAACAATAAACCTCATTTTCCACTTGGACAACTCGAATTGCCATATTAGACAATGCATTGAGGTCGGTTTGTAAATTGGAGACCTTCTATAAGGACATTAATCCACTGCATAGCTTGCTGTCATCTGCAAAGACAGAAATTGTACTTTTAATCCCAGACCCTATATCATTTATAACTTCTTTAAAAAGTAAGGGTTCCAACACTAAACCTTGGGGTACACCACTGATAACCGATTGCGTGTAGCCTATTCCGACGCTCAAAAATCCACGCATGCTCTGAATAAAGCACAAGAGCCACACTGCCTATTGAACTTAATTTTTCTCAGGTCGTACGTCACCACGTTCTTGACGTTTGGAATTTCCGACATTATTTGTGTGACCGGGTATATGCAAGACAAGTTTGAGCCAACATCCGTCGGGAAAAAAATCCGGAATGGCGGAATGTCTGATCGTGTGTATGCGGCATTAGTCATTAACGAGTCCCTAAAAATTAGAAATGATGGCTTTGAAATGAGAACTCAATAATTTTAGGATCCATGGGTGGACGCAATCTGGTCAGGTGTTTTTTTTTATCAATTTTTATTCTGATTTTATTTCTGGATCATATCACTTTTGAGCCATTGTGGATCATTTGGGGCTGTGCCAGTATCACCCCCCATTATGGACTTGAGCTCCCCATGGTCCTTCGTATACCCAAAGCTTAAGAACGTACCTTTAAATTTAGCCTTTGCTTTGTCCCCAGTCGCCCACTCTAGATTATTTTGTGCAGGGACTACATGCTGAGACCTGACATTTTTACAATAATATATTTGAAGAATTTTGGGGGGGTTTGTCCTGTCTTTTGCAATCTGTCATTCGTTTTGAATTCTTTCATAATTTTTACATATTCTGCTATATTCTTTGTAGCATTTAAACAATGATAGTGTTCCTTCATTTTTATAAAGTTATTTTCCCAAGGCGTCTTCCAGGACAGCCCTTGAGAGATGGAGCTCCTCCCTGGACAGGAAACGCATCACCTCCAGCTCTTTAAAAGGCGGTCCCTCAGGCATCTGGTCAGTTTTATGTGTTTCCTCAGTCGGAGGAGACATGTCACCTGGGAACCGTCTTTTGCAGGGGGATGGATCCGGGAGGGAGTCCATCTCCAGGGGCTGAGGGAAGACAGCTGGGCTGTGCTTACCCGAACGATCTCTCCTCCTTTGGCCGCGGGTTCCCTCCGACTGGGTCTGGAGTTCCCCGTTTCCTCCTTCCCCCGGTGCCCGGCGAGGGAGTTGGCGGTGATGGCTCGCATCAGGCGGCGGCGTTAGCAGCGAGGGAATTCTTTCCTTGCGGTGAACGCCGTGACCCGGAAGTCGCTGGGCGTAACTTCCAGGCCAGGATGCGCGTCATCACTGAGCGCCGGAAGCTGTGGTTCCGGTTTCTGGCACGGGAAGTTTGGAAGGCCGAGCCGGTGTTTAAAAGGCAGCAAGCGTGGGCTGAACGCTGCCTGTATACAGACACAAGATGGACGCTGTACACGCGCCAGGGGAGTCTAGCGCCGGCTCTTCACAGGTAGGCTGGCTGTGCCAGAGCTCTTTTTTCCTGTGTTTTTCACCTGTTTTAGAAGGGGAGCTAGATAGGAATGTTTGCCTATGTTTAGCTCAGTGGGCACCTTAGGATGGCAGGCTAGAGATACCTTTTCTTAAAGGAGGACATCTCTTTCTTTTGTTTCCTACCAGAAAGATCCAAAAGACCACAGTGTTAAAGTCCCTTCTAGCAAAAAGAAGTGTGCCACATGTAATGCAAGAATAGCATCAGGTTATACCAAAAGCCTATGTGGACCCTGTATTTCTACTGTGATAAGCAGTGAAGAGGATTCCCCACTTAACAAATTTTTGGGTTCTTTTAAAGAGGAGATGAAAGCAACTTTTCAGTCCTTTAGGAAACGTATTGCTGATTCGCAAATCCCAACACCAGCCACCACACAGCAAGAGGTGCCCACCTCTCCCACTCCGGTAGCGCAGGAGCAGGTGATCCTGTGGAGAATGAGGAGATTTCCCTTAGAATTCCTGATTCAGATTCCTCCCATTCAGATTCTGGGCAGGAAGATGATCAGAATGACTCCCGCACACCCACTAGATTCAAGCTCTCCCAGGAGGAGGTAGATGAATTAATTGGGGCTATTCATGAAACGTTAGAGATGAAGGAAGAAAAAACTTCTCTCTCACGTCATGATAAAATGTATCAGGGGTTAAGCAAGAAAAAGCAAAAAAGTTTTTCCGGTGCACAAGCTGATGTCAGACCTGGTGCTTAGGGAATGGGAGGAACCTGACAAAAGGCCTTTCTTTTCTAGCGGTTTGAAAAGACCCTAAGGCAGTCTGGAACCAGTCCCCAAAACTGGATGCCCCCCCGTCAAAAGTCTCAAAGCACTCAGACTTAGTGTTCGAGGACATGGGACATTTAGCAGACCCCATGGACAAAAGGGGAGATGTTATCCTCAAGAGATCCTGGGACGCAGCCATGGCTAATCTTAAACCAGCCCTGGCAACTACGTGTGTAGCGCGTAATTTAGAATTTTGGCTCAAACAGCTACAGGAACACCTGACAGCAGGTACTCCTAGAGAAGATTTATTGAAATCTCTTCCAATGCTGTTTAAGGCAGTTGGTTTTATTGCTGATGCTTTGGCAGAATCAGTAAAACTTTCAGCCAGGTCAGCTTCACTGTCGGTAGCAGCAAGGAGAACTCTTTGGCTCAAGACTTGGCCAGGAGACACCTCATCTAAATTACGTCTTTGTAGTGTTCCTTTCTCAGGTAACCTTTTGTTTGGCACTCCGCTAGATGAAGCGTTAGAACGCACGGCGGATAAAAAGAGGACCTTTCCTGAAAAGAAAAAACCTTTTAACAAGAAGTTTTTTCGTTCCTTTAAGGGGCAAAAGAAAACGCAAGAGAAAGGAAAGCCAAATAGATCCTGGGGGGCGCAAGGAGGGAAGCAAAAAGCAAAAGTGCTCTTTAACCCTCCTGACAAAAATCCCAAATCTCAATGAGGCCAGGATCCAGGTGGGAGGAAGACTGGGGGATTTCCTTCCACAATGGATAAAGTTGACCTCCAACAACTTTTTTTAGGGGAGTCATAGGAAAGGGCTATGCCCTGGAATTCAGTCAGTTGCCACCAACAAGATTCTTGGTTACACAGCTGGCAAAGGACCCGGTAAAAGCGCAGGCACTACAACTTCTCATAGGAGAATTTGTAGATCAAAGAGTCCTAATACCAGTTCCCAAACAGGAAGAAGGTCAGGGTTTTTACTCGCACGTCTTTCTGGTACGAAAGCTATCGGGGAAGTATCGCCTGATTTTCAACCTAAAACCGTTGAATACAGTCATTCGGTACAAAAAATTCCGGATGGAATCTATTTATTCTGTCAAGAATATGCTTTAGAAAGATTGCTTTATGGCAAAGATAGATCTGAAGGATGCCTACCTCCACATTCCTATCAGAGTAAGCTCCCAAAGGTTCCTGCGCATAGCTGTTCGGATGGGGGAAAAGATTTTCCACTATCAAAGCCAAGCCCTCCCCTTTGGCCTCTCCTCGTCCCCGAGGATCTTTACCAAAATCCTTGCGGAGACGTTGGCCCCGCTAAGACTCCAAGGAATAACAGTCGTCCCATACTTGGACGACCTGTTCCTGGCACCCACAAAACAAAAGCTACTCGAGGACCTAGTGGTCGTCCAGCAGTGGCTGACTCAGTTAGGCTGGATAGTCAACAGGGAAAAGTCAATCCTCATTCCCACACAGGAAATCCTGTTCTTAGGCTACATAGTAAGTTCTATAGAGCAAAGGACCTTTCTCCCACAAGAAAAGATCGATCATCTAAGTCAGCGAGTAGCTCAGTTGCAGACAAATCTCCCTGTCACAGTAAGGGAGATAATGTCAGTCCTAGGCCTCATGACAGCCTCCATCCCAGCAGTCAGATGGGCCAGGTTCCACCAAAGGCCACTCCAGTCTTTTCTCCTTCAAAATCTGTCAGGAAAAGACTTGGAGGAGAAAATATACCTGCCAGAAAAAACAAAGCAGGCTCTCTGGTGGTGGAGAAACCAAAACCACCTGAACAAAGGTCTGCTGTGGAACCCACCTGTGACACGCATTTTGACTACGGACGCCAGCAACCAGGGTTGGGGAGCCCACCTAGAAGGTCGGTGGGCACAAGGCACCTGGAGTCATCTAGAAAAGAAACGCTCTTCAAATTATCGGGAGTTAAAAGCCGTAGCCAAAGGGATTGCAGCGTTCCAGGGGCAGCTCAAGCATCAACATCTACAGATGAGGTCGGACAATACAACTACTGTAGCGTATTTGAACAAACAAGGAGGGACCAGGAATCCCACCCTGATGGGCATAGCAAAATAAGTTTTTGTATGGGCAGAAGAGAATCTCGAGTCACTTTCAGCTGTCCATCTCAAGGGTACGCAAAACAGTCTAGCCGATTTCTTGAGCAGACAATCAGTCTCTCAAGAAGAATGGTCTCTGGATCCGACAGTCTTTGCCAAGATAGTGTCCAAATGGGGTCTTCCGGAGGTCGACTTGTTCGCCAACAGGAGAAATACCAAGCTTCCAGAATTTTTCTCACTGAACCCCAGGGATCGACCGGTGGCAGTCGATGCCCTTCAAAGCGCATGGTCATTCTCCCTGACTTATGCTTTCCCACCTCTGCATCTCTTACCGAGGGTCCTGGCCAAATACAGGATGGAGAAGACTTCCCTTATCCTGATAGCCCCTTTTTGGCCAAAAAGGGCGTGGTTTTCGCTTCTACTAGCGTTGGCGGATCGTCCACCATGGATGTTGCCGTGCAGTCAAGATCTGTTGACTCAAGGTCCAGTGCGGCACCCCAATCCGGCCTTTCTGAATCTAGCGGCCTGGTTTCTGAAATAGACATCCTGAAGTCTAAGGGTCTATCAGATAGTGAGCAGAACTCTGTTACAGAGTCGCAAACCAGTTACCAGAGCGATTTATCTGAAACACTGGAAAAAATTCAATCTCTGGCTAAAAGAGAATGGAAAGAGGGAACATGATTCCCCAACGATTTTGGAGTTCTTACAAGAAAGCATCGACAAGAAGCTGGCCTTAAGCACGATTAAGGTTCAAATTGCTGCCCTTTCAGTTTATGTTCAGCGCTCCCTACAAGAGGACCTGCTTATCAGTCGATTTTGCAAAGCAATTGCCAAACAACGCCCGGTCCCATGCCGTAAGGTCCCGACGTGGGACCTATCTCTTGTGTTGAAAGCAATCATTAAAGAGCCTTTTGAGCCGATATCAGAGGCATCCTTAAAGCTGGTTACTTTAAAGACAATTTTTTTGATCGCTATGACTTCTGCCTGCAGAATCAGCGAACTTCAGGCTCTCTCAATTAGAGATCCTTATATGCAAATTTTGGAGGATAAGGTTATTCTAAAGACAGATCAGTCCTTTGTGCCAAAAGTCGCCTCTGCTTTCCACAAGAGTCAGGACATTATACTTCCTTCTTTTTGCAATAAACCAAGAAATAGCAAAGAACAGCTACACTGGCTGGATGTCAGAAGATGTTTTTTAGTCTATCTGGAAGCAACTAAAGGCTTTAGAAAATCAGATGCACTGTTTGTTCTTTTTTCTGGTAATCGAAAAGGAAAACAAGCTTCAAAAGTGACTCTAGCCAGGTGGATTAAATTGGCCATCTTGGAAGGGTATAAAGCCCTACACTTGGATCCTCCGCAGGGTTTGAAAGCACACTCTACAAGGGCGTTAGCCACGTCCTGGGCAGAAAGAGCCGGCGCTACCCCGGAGCAAATATGTAAGGCCGCTACGTGGTCAAGCATGTCCACGTTCATTCGACATTACCGACTGGACGTCCTAAGTAGCCAAGATCAGGCCTTTGGGAGGAAAGTCCTGCAGGCAGTAGTCCCACCCTAATCTGGTGAGTGCTTGCTCATCCTCTCAAGGGCTGTCCTGGAAGACGCCTTGGGAAAATCAGAGTTAGTCTTACCGGAAACTATGTTTCCAGGAGTCTTCCAGGACAGCACGTTCCCACCCTATGCTTTAAGGTAGGTATTTATGTGGGTATGTATATATGCATGGATAATATGTATGTATGTCATTAACTGTTTTTCAGCTCCGTCCTTCGGTTCTTGGATTAAAACTGACCAGATGCCTGAGGGACCGCCTTTTAAAGAGCTGGAGGTGATGTGTTTCCTGTCCAGGGAGGAGCTCCATCTCTCAAGGGCTGTCCTGGAAGACTCCTGGAAACAGAGTTTCCGGTAAGACTAACTCCGATTTTCTTAGCCATTTTCACTTTGACTGTGAGTAACATAGGTTTTATTATTAGCCTTTTAAACTTATTGCCCTTGGGAATATACTTTAAATATGAGTTTGCGTACAGTCTTTTTGAAGAACTCCCATTTCTGTTCTGTGTCCATTGATGCCAATATTCTCTCCCAGTCTAAGTCCTGGAGAGCAGCCCTCATTTATGGAAAATTTGCTTTCAAGTGTCGGTTCACACAGGGGCAGCAGAATTATGCAAGGCGGCTTGCAAAATGACTTCTGTATAGAAGTTAATGCAAGTCACCTTAAAGGATCACTAAAGGAAAAAAAAAAATTAAGCTAAATAGCTTCCTTAGCTACCTTACTGCAGCACTGGTTTCATGTCCTTATTGTTCGTTTTTGCTTTGAAGTTGCTGTAATCCTGCTCTGATCTCCACACTTCCTGCTTGTCGGTTTCCTTATAACCACAGTGCTGGGAGCTTTCTCACGGTGGTCTAAGCTGTCATTACTGTGTGTCTAAAACTTCCCAGAACCAATCAGATTCATTTTAAAAACAAAACACTGCCCTGGATTTGTTTGTTTTTGTTCTGTATGTCTATTTCTACTTCACAGAAACATGAAGCCAGTTCAAAAGTGAAACTAACCTGCAGGCACATTATATGATTGATTTTTATCTATTTTTAATCATTTTGAAAAGGAATCCGTTAACTTTTCTGTCTCTATACCCTGTAAACAGTCATTTTCAGCAAAAAAAAAAAAATCCTTTAGTGACCCTTTAAGTCGTCCCAAAGTAGTACAGGTACCTTTTTTTCTAAGTCTGAGCTACTTGAGTCGCTCCTATTAAGTCGCCTGAAAAGTCGTCCCTGTGCGAACTGCCACTAAGGTTAAGTGTTTTTATCTTTCCCGTATGTGTTGCTTACAGCTAACATTAAATTAAATCATGTTATGGTCACTGCCACCCAGATGTTCTCTCTGCATGGTTTGAGATGACCAAGTCCAGAAGAGCATTATTCCTAGTCGGGGCTTCAATAAAATAGACCAAAAAAATTGTCTTGTAATAGGTTTATACATTTTTGCCCTTTACTGTACCTGTTCCAGCAGTGCCATTACTCCAGTTAATTTCCTCCACCCCAAACTCGCTCATCCATGTCTTTATGGACCTTGCTTTGTGCACTGTTCCAAATCATTTGGTGGATGGGGGGATAATGGTGTGGGGTTGTGCCCTTAGTTCCAGTGAAGAGAACTCTTATGGCGTTACCATGCCAAGACATGTTGGACAATTTCATGCTCCCAACTTTGTGGGAAAAGTTTGTATCTGGCCCCTCCCTGTTCCAACATGACTGCGCACCAGTGCACAAAGCAAGGTCCATAAAGACATGGATGAGCGAGTTTTGTGTGGAGGAACTTGACTGGCCTGCACAGTCCTGACCTCAACCCAATAGAACACCTTTGGGGTGAATTCGGGAGGAGAATCATGTAGGTATTACTGTACATGTGCTCATGTATGGAATATAGTAGTGATATAGTGTTTTCAAATTACATTGTGATCTCACACAGTTTATAAATAAAGACATAGATTTGTGCTTGGTGCATAAGTTTGAGTACTTTTCATATAATGCTTGCTGATGGAAGTCTGCAGTTGTGTAGGTCATGGAAAGGCTTTCCCTCTGCAGAGAAAATATGGTAATATGTGTAAACGTTCTTGACTGTTAGTCAATAATAAAAAATGATATCGAAGGCTAATACGCTCTTTGAAACAAGAATTTGCCATATCTGTCATCCACTTGCATAATTTTAGCAAGAAAGCATTTTTCTTCTGCTAAATTTCTACTCTACAAGTAAAATACTAGCATTAATTCCCATAATGCCTTTCAAAAGAGAAATTAACGATGAGAAAATGCAAACAAGCGGTTATTCCATGTAGATATATCCCTGACCTGCATTCCACTCGCTGTCAGCAAAATTACCTTCAGACAGGCTTTTCTAACTGAATCCTTTCTTTAAATGGTTGTACTGCGTGAGCACATGGAAGAGTAAAGCACACATCACAACATGTCAGTATACTATTACACATTTTCCTTGTAAAGAGACCTGGAGAACCTCATAGGGATTGATATTTTTTTTTTACCATCTTGAAATGATATCAAACATAACATGGCAAGGAGGAGAGATTCTGTATGTGAAATATGCATCTGGACAACTGTAGGTTTGTTACAGAATAAACAGACTTTATTTAAACTTGAAAGTAAGTAACAAGTGGTGATCCTTTTAGCCTATTTCAACTACTTGCTGCCAATTCTGACACTTCTCACATACATGTAAAAATCTGCAGTTTTTAAATCAATAATTACTGAGAACCCCCCAAACACTATGGGGCTGATTTACTATATCAATGCGCTGCGCCGGTTCATGGCTTAATTAGTACTTTGGATGAATCCTTAATTAGACGCATGAACCGGCGTAGCGGCGGGTGCAGTGCAATTAATAAGTAAAGCTGCCGCCGAACTCCCTTTAGAAGTCTATGGGAGAAATCAAAAGTGTTAATTTTAAAGGTTAATATGCAAGTTTTGTCCTAAAAAGTGTTTGGGGACCTGGAGCAGTGAATTTAATAATGCTTAAAGTGCAACAATAAAAGTGAAATATTCCTTTAAATTTCGTACCTGTGCAGGAAGGGGGTAAAACCTTCTGGGGCTGAAGTGGTTAAATTACTAACCCAAAAACACGCTCTGAGTATGTTCAGAGACATCCAAGTGATTTTCACCCACAAAAAGCAACATCAGAAATTCTAAGTCCCTGGGCATGCTCAGTTCACCAGAAATGTAGAACCCTAAACAAAGCTGCAATCGCGGCTGAAAGCATGAGATCTGTATTTTTTCCCCTGAACTCATGCTTTCCAGCCTGAAGGGGAGGTCTTATTGAATTATTACGTAAAAAATAAATAATTAAAACGCCCCTGTCCCTAGTAGCTCGCACTCAGAAGCGAACACGCATGTAAGTCCCGCCCACATATGTAAACACCGTTCAAACCACACATGTAAGGTATTGACGTGTGCGTTAGAGCGAGATCAACACTTTTAGCACTAGACCTCCTTTGTAACTCTAAACTGGTAACCTGTAAAAAATAAAGCGTCGCCTATGGAGATTTTAAAGTCCTGAAGTTTGGCGCCATTCCATGAGTGTGTGCAATATTAAAGCGTGACAAGTTAGGTTTCTATTTACTCGGTGTAACATCATTCACATTATCACAAAAAATTGTGCTAACTTTACTGTTTTATTTTTTAACCACTTGAGCCCCGGACCATATTGCTGGTCAATGACCAGGCCAGTTTTTGCGATTCGGCACTGCGTCGTTTTAACTGACAATTGCGCGGTCGTGCGATGTGGTTCCCAAACAAAATTGATCACCTCTGCGGTTATTTTTTAGCGCTATAAACAAAAATAGAGCAACAATTTAAAAATGTTTACTTTTTGCTATAATACCGTATTGGGGTATTGCGCGTACCCACGTATTGCGCGCACCCCCAACCTAGAAGAGAAAATCCTGAAAAAAAATATACTTAGTTTAGTGTCTTGCCCGGTGTCCATCGGCGGTCTTGTCCGGTCCGGCGTCCGTCTGCGGCCTCAGTGTTGTCCTCGCTTCTCCCGCGCTGTCTCAGAGTCGAATTCCCGCGCTTATTTTGAACGCCGCCGAAGACATATACCGAGCGCAGTACACTCGAGTGAAGCCGAGCCTGGCCGAATGTACCCAAATGTACTGCACTCGGTATATGTCGGCGAAGGCATTCAAACTAAGCGCGGGTATCGGAGTATAACGCGCACCCCAGATTTTCCCCTTATTTTAAGGGGAAAAAAGTGCGTGGTATACGCCGATAAATACAGTAAATATCTCCAAAAATATATAAAAACATTTTTTTTCCCTCAGTTTAGGCCGATACGTAGTCTTCTACATATTTTTGGTTAAAAAAAAAAAAATCGCAACAAATGCTTGATTGGTTTGCGCAAAAGTTATAGCATCTATAAAATAGGGGTTAGTTTTATGGCATATTTATTTATTTTTTACTAGTAATGGCGGCGATCAGCAATTTTTATTGGTACTGTGACATTATGGCGAACACATCGGTCACTTTTGACTCATTTTTGGGACCATTGGCATTTTTATAGCGACCAATGCTATAAAAATGCATTGCTTACTATAAAAATGCCACTGGCAGGGAAGGGGTTAACACTAGGGGCGAGGAAGGGGTTAATTTTGTTCCCTGGGTGTGTTCTAACTGAAGGGGGGTGGGACTGACTAGGGGAAATGACAAATCGCTGTTCATACATTGTATGAACAGACGATCAGGCATTTGTCCCCCTGACAGGACCGGGAGCTGTGTGTTTACGCACACAAGTCCCGGTTCTCGCTCTGTAACGAGCGATCGCTGGTGCACGGCAATGATCGCGCCCACCGGGTACCCGCGTCGGGACCAGGGGCGAGCGGTGGACGCTGACCATAAAGGGTTACTCCAGACCAAATTAAAAAAAGAAACGGCGTGGGTTCCCCCCCCTCCAGCTCCATACCAGGCTCTTAGGTTTGGTCTGGAATGTAAGGGGTTAAACCTACGCCGAACAGAGTGGGGGTTCTCCCAAGATCCAGACCAAACCCTTATCCAAGCACGCAGTCTGTTTGGACAAGAATGGGGGTGGGCACGAGCGAGCGCCCCCTCCCCTCATGAGCCGTACCAGACCGCGCATGCCCTCAACATGGGGGAGTGTGTGCTTTGGGGCTAGAAATAGACCGTGGCCATCTTAAGTGTGGCTATCTTAAGTGTGGGCATCATGAAGCCAGACTGTATGACTTCCTGGATTTCAGCTTTGCAGATCTCGCACATGCTCAGTGCTGCACAAGCAATGTAATAGGTTTCAGTCAGGTTTCCATAGCAACGGGAGTGTCAGAGGACGTTGCCGCCCCTTATCTATGCAAATCCCCCCTCCAGGAACCAGTAAATATACTAAATCATTTGTTTATATGCAGATATATCCACATAACAAGAGATATATATATATATATATATATATATATATATATATATATATATATATATATATATATATATAATCTCTTGTTATATATGTGTCTTGTAGTGTGTGTATACATACTAAACATGTGCGCCGGCAATAAATGAATTTTGTTTTGTTTCGCATTAGCCGTTATTTCGTGCCTGAAACTCCATTTTCGTTAGATTCGTTCACTTTTCATAAAAAGTTCCCAACATTCGTTATGATGAATTTAAAAAGCTGGATGCTTAAAAAGAACTAATAGTATCTGCTGTGCTCATTATGAGGGGTTACCACCATCCCTGTGCTGAGTTCCCGGGTTTGTACCCCTACTGTGCTCATTATGAGGGGTTCCCACCATCCCTGTGCTGTGCCGAGTTCCTGGGTTTGTACTTCTGCTGTGCTCATTAGGGGTTCCCACCATCCCTGTGCTGTGTTCCTGGGTTTTTACCCCTACTGTGCTCATTAGGGGTTCCCACCATCCCTGTGCTGTGTTCCCGGGTTTGTACCCCTACTGTGCTCATTATGAGGGGTTCCCACCATCCCTGTGCTGTGCTGACTTCCTGGGTCTGTACCCCTACTTTGCTCATTATGAGGGGTTCCCACCATCCCTGTGACTTCCTGGGTCTGTACCCCTACTGTGCTCATTATGAGGGGTTCCCACCATCCCTGTGCTGTGCTGACTTCCTGGGTTTTTACTCCTGCTGTGCTCATTATGAGGGGTTCCCACCATCCCTGTGACTTCCTGGGTTTGTACCCCTGCTGTGCTCATGAGGGGTTCCCACCATCCCTGTGCTGTGCCGAGTTCCTGGGTTTGTACCCCTGCTGTGCTCATTGAGGGGTTCCCACCATCCCTGTGCTGTGCCGAGTTCCCGGGTTTGTACCCCTGCTGTGCTCATTATGAGGGGTTCCCACCATCCCTGTGCTGTGCAGAGCAGTGTGACAGGCAGAGATGGATGGGTCTGTGTGAGGATGAATGGAAAACAAGATAAGATAGTGGCTGAGAGAGGAGGGAGATTGCCGGGAGGAAGAGACATTAGGAAGCTGGACACTCGGTAGTTACATGGCAGAACTGACCTGTATGAAAAGAACCAGTGAGGGGAACTTCTTAGATCCCTTCTCTGCTGGATTGGCCTTTGGACCTTCATAAAAATAAATTACCGTGCAGCAGCCTAATGAGTGGGGACAGCAGTATGTGCTGCCCCACTCCTCCCCCCTCTGCCTCAGCTCACAGAGCCTTGGGGCCCTTTCACACGTACGGACAAACGGTCTGTTTTTTACAAGTCCGTTTACGGATGATCCCCGCTGAGCCGACGGGCACACACGGGGCGGATCAATATCGGTCCGCTCCGTGTGAAAGAGCCCTAACATCCACATGACAGAGCGGCTGTACTCCATTCAGGCTGCTCTGTCTGTCGGTGACATGCCCAGCTGGGAGATCTCTCTGTACTTACAGGTGTCCAGGAGCCCAGCCAAACATGAGAGACTTGATATGTCTGCTTCAGTGTCTCCAGGGAGGACGGGGGGCAGCAGGAGAGATTACACCATGCCTGCAGTTCTGCTTCCTCCCTCTTGATGCACTAACTCCTCCCATTGTCACCTCCTATCTTCAAAATAACGCGAGATTTCGGCAATAGGCTATTTGCAAGGACTACTGGGAAACATGATGCCTATCCCAGAAACCCTTGCAAATAGCTTTGTGACTTAATAGCCTAGGCTAATAAGGAGGAAGTAATCAAGGACTACAAAATAAAGGTATTTACAAGCAACAAAATAAATAAAAATTGTCTATTCTGAACACTGAGATTAGGGCATGCAGCACAGACAAACTTAAAAAAAATGGGTGGAACTCCACTTTAACCACTTCAGCCCGGACCATATTGCTGCCCAACGACCAGAGCACTTTTTGTGATTCGGCACTGTGTCGCTTTAACTGACAATTGCGCGGTCGTGCGACGTGGCACCCAAACAAAATTGGCGTACTTTTTCTTCCCACTAATAGAGCTCTCTTTTGGTGGTATTTGATTATCTCTGCGGTTTTTATTTTTTGCGCTATAAACAAAAATAGAGCGACTATTTTGAAAAAAATTCAATATTTTTTACTTTTTTCTGTAATAAATATCCCCCAAAAATATATAAAAACACTTTTTTTCCCTCAGTTTAGGCCGATACGTATTCTTCTACATATTTTTCGTTAAAAAAATCGCAATTAGCGTTTATTGATTGGTTTGCGCAAAAGTTATAGCATTTACAAAATAGGGGATAGTTTTATGGCATTTTTATTATTTTATTTTTTTACTAGTAATGGTAATGTAATGTAATTTTGACACATTTTTGGAACCATTGGCATTTTTTTAGCGATCAATGCTATAAAAATGCATTGTATTACTATAAAAATGCCATTGGCAGTGAATGGGTTAACACTAGGGGGCGAGGAAGGGGTTAAGTGTGTTCCTGGGTGTGTTCTAACTGTATGGGGGGGTGGCCTCACTAGGGGAAATCACTGATCTTCTGTTCATACATTGTATGAACAGAAAATCAGCGTTTCCCCCGCTGACAGGAACGAAAGCTGTGTGTTTACACACACAGCTCCCGTTCCCCGCTCTGTAACGAGCGATCGCGTGTGCCCGGCGGCGATCGTGCCCCCCGCGCACGGGACTCGGGGGCGAGCGGGGGGTGCGCGGGCCGCCGGCGGCGCGCACGCGCCCCCTAGTGGCCGTCGGAAGTGGCGACGTAGAGCTACGGGCTCTCGCGCAGGAGTGCCGACCTGCCGCCGTATAACTGTTATACGGCGGCTGGTCGGCAAGCGGTTAAGAATCTCTCCATCAACCGTCCTTCTTTCATTGAGTTGATGTTAGGCTGTGTTGGCCTGGAAAATTAAAGCATTGAGAAAAATCTTCATTGCCTGTCTGGACATTCAATTTACTGCTAAGTGTTTTCTGGTGCATCCCTAGACAAGTGAGGGTAACTTCAACATGCTGATCCCATCATGAAACCAGCGGCCCTTTCGGGGGTGACGCTACACATGTATTTACTAGTAATGCAATTAGGATTTCATGCTCGCCTATTCTGTGGGATTTGATCGGAACTGCGTGATGCGACTTGTGGACATTCAAGGAAATGACATTCATTCATAGGACAGCTTTAATTTATTTAATCATATTGAGACATAAGGCTGAACATCAGGATATAAGTGTATGTGTATATATATATATTAAATACACAATGACCCCTCTCCCTTTTTAGCTGCATGAGACTGGTCTGTTGGTGCACAGAAGAAACTGGAATGGACTTGTATAGAGGCAGTATACACAACTTTGGGAGAGACACCACAATTGCTACACACGCAGTACATGGGAACAAATGTCTGGCATGTCTAAGAATAGTGTGATTGTTATTTGTTACTATACTTGGCCAGGTGCAGGCGTCATTTTTGACAGACGCATTACACCGACTACAGTAATATGGAGACGGGGCATGCACATCAGAAGACAGTGTTACAGGCAGATATCCGTTCTAAATACCATAAAAACATTGGGATGGGGCTATGGCCTGAGTTATAGACAACTGAATGTGCACACTGCAATGAGGCATTATACAATGAGTAGGCATGTTTTTATTTTTCTGCTGTGCATGGCATGCTACTGGTCTGAGTAATGTACAATTTCTCAAACATGGGGGCTGATGTGTTAAAATAGAGGTAGTTTCCTAAGTAAAATGAATGACAGTAAATAGGATGCACACGTGTTCTCTTTGAATACACAAGCATCTGCAAGGGAAATTACAAAAAAGCAAATCAATTTTTGCTAGTACGTGATTGGTTGATGTAAGTGAATGCAGCTTCATGTTTTTAAAACTATGATCACTTTATATGTTATAGACTTTATTCCTTTAGCGCAGGGATCTCCAAACTATGGCCCTCCAGTTGTTCAGGGACTACAATTTCCATCATGCCTAGCATAGCTCCCAACTGTCCCTGATTTGGAGCAATGTCCCTCATTCCTCATGTGTCCCTCATTTTGGTCTGATCTATATAGATGTATATAAAATGCACTTTTTTTTTATCAAAAAGGGTTTCACAGTGCTAAACCTTTATTCCAAATTCTAAATTGCTGCAATTGCAAATTTTACAAGCCAATATAAAGGAATAGTAGTGGTAAAAAAAAAGGCCTTGTAGGTTTAGAGGAGTTTTTGCTGAAATGACTGTTTACAGGGTATAGAGACCTAATGGTTAACTGATTCCTTTTAAAAATGATTAAAAATAGATCAAATCAATTATATAATGTGCCTGCAGTTTCAGTTTAGTTTTTAATCTAGTTTCATGTTTCTGTGAAGTACAGAGACACACAGAACAAAAACAAACACAGGGCAGTGTTTGTTTTTAAAATGAATCTGATTGTTTCTGAGAGGTTTTAGACACACAGTAATCACACCTCCTTGATCAGGGACCACAGTGAAAAGCTCCCATGAGTTTTTTCATAAGGAAACAGACAAGCAGGAGGTGTGGAGATCAGAGAAGTATTACAGCAACTTCAAAGCAAAAACGAACAATGAGGACATGAAACCAGGATTGCAGTAAGGTAAAGGAAGCTATTTACCGGTGTATACTCCGCACTTTTTTCCCCTTAAAATCAGGGGAAATTTGTGGGTGCACGATATACGCCGATCCCCCGCTTTCCACGATGTGTTTGAAGCCGCCGCCAACATATACCCTTGGGTACATTCAGCCAGGCTTGGCTCCCCTCGCGGTCACGCTGGGTGCCGCCTCCTAGCCTTTTTACGAATGAAGCAGAGCGTGCCCGAGTGTACTGCGCTCGGTATATGTCAGCGGCGTCGTTCAAACAGCACGGGAAGCAGGGATCGGCTCAGACAGCGCATGAGAAGCGGGGAGGACACCACCGAGCCTGCAGACGGACGCCGGACCGGACAAGGCCGCCGATGGAGGCCGGGCAGGACACCGACGAGGGACATTCAAACTAAGTATTTTTTTTTCTGACATTTTTTCTTCTAGGTTGGGGGTGCGCGCTATACACGGGTGCGCACAATACCCCGATAAATACGGTAGCTAAAAAAAAGTTTTCCTTTTAGTGACCCTTTAACCATTTTTTTGGGTTAATTCTCCTTTGAAGGGAGTATGGCAGGGGGTGTATCCTATGCCTACAAGTACATTTGCTAGTAGGTGTCCCTCATTCCCATCTCAAAATGTTAGGAGGTATGCTGATAGGCTACACTGATAGGCTACACTGATAGGCTACACTGATAGGCTACACTGATAGGCTACACTGATAGGCTACACTGATAGGCTACACTGATAGGCTACACTGATGGGCTGTACTGATGGACACTGATGGGCTGCACTGATGGGCTGTACTGATGGACACTGATGGGCTGTACTGATGGACACTGATGGGCTGTACTGATGGACACTGATGGGCTGTACTGATGGACACTGATGGGCTGTACTGATGGACACTGATGGGCTGTACTGATGGACACTGATGGGCTGTACTGATGGACACTGATGGGCTGTACTGATGGACACTGATGGGCTGTACTGATGGACACTGATGGGCTGTACTGATGGACACTGATGGGCTGTACTGATGGACACTGATGGGCTGTACTGATGGACACTGATGGGCTACACTGATGGACACTGATGGGCTACACTGATGGACACTGATAGGCTACACTGATGGACACTGATAGGCTGTACTGATGGACACTGATAGGCTGTACTGATGGGGCTGCACTGCTGGGCACTGCCCTGATGCATAGCTCCCAACTGTCTCTGATTTTGGGGACTGTCCCTCTTTCCTTCTAATTTGTCCCTCATTTTGGTCTGATCTATATAGTTGTATATAAAATTCAATATTTATCTTTCAAAAAGTGTTTCCCAGCGCTAATCCTTTAATCAGATTTCTAAATTGCTGCATTTGTAAATTTCAAAAGCCAATATAAAGGAATAGTAGTGGTAAAAAAAAGGGTACCTGTGGGTTTAACTAATCATTTTTTTTTTTTTTTTTTGCATAATTCTCCTTTTAAAAGGGGAATGGCAGGGGGTGTGTCCGATGCCCTACGTACTTTTTTTCTCAGAGGTGTCCCTCGTTCCCATCTCAAAAAGTTGGGAGGTATGTGCCTAGTCTTTTTTGTGAATGTCAGAGTTTTACAATGCCTCATGGGACATGTAGTTCCTTAACAGCTAGAGGGCCGTAGTTTGTAGATCCTGCTTTAGCGAATTGCCAGGGCCCACTGACAGTCCTATATCGCTGCACAGTCTTGCAGGCTTGATAATTCAATGGGTAACCAGGTAAACTTCAAGCCTTGCTGCCCACTACAGACAGGGGAATCCTTGATACTAAACGACTCACAAATAAACTAAAATTACAAGCTTATAAAATCTCAAGGATGTCGGCCTCTATATGGTTCGAAAACAAGTTCAATAGGTCCCCCCATTGAACTTATTCTTGAAGTCATAGGGGCTGGTGGCCTAGCAATTTTACGAACTTGTAATTATAAGTTTGTGAATATAACTACTTGTGTATTTTAAATGGTACAAAATTCCTCCTTGTTTTTGTCATTCACAGTTGCACTTGTATAAACATAGGACTGGGACATATAGAAATTCTTTTGGGTGTATGTAGAACTCATTAGCTCACATACACATTTTTCCAGCTACTTGGATAAAGTTTGTTGCTTAATTGCTGCCGATCCAGAGAGGCCCGGAGCAAAAGAACAACAAGCAATAAGCGAAGGGCCGGGCATGACAGAGTTAACAGAAAACCTTACAAGCCAGGGGGGGAGTGGTCATGAGAGGTGCAGTGGGGAGGGGAGGAGAAGCTATAAATTCCTCCCCCCTCCTTTTCCTGGGTAACAGTCTGGGGAGAAAAGTTCCCACCCACCCTCCCTTTTTGTTATGGGCTTGCTGATAGTGGTGATAATGGTTGAGAGAATTGTTGTTTTGGGTGCTTTCCTTGTGTTTTGTTTCTCCTTATGCAGGTACGAGGTTCATGCTGTCGTGGCAGTGGTGGGTGTTTGGACTTTGCAGGAGAAGAAATGACCCCAAATATGGATGCCATTACCCAGAGGTGGTATGGGTTCTGAAGGGGCTGTTAGTCCAGTCTACCAAGGTGTATCTGGAATGTTGGTTAATGGGGGCACTGCGGTCAGTGGTCGTCTCTGAGCCAGCTTGTCGGCTTGAGGCCTATGACCAGAGGTAAGGTACCGCAGTGCCAATAAAAGGTTATAATGTTTTACAAGTCAGTGTTAGTGGTGCCTGCAAAGTCCAGCACTAGTATGAGAAGAACTGTTTTTCTCAGGAATTATATTGTTTATATATGTTATTTATTATTGGATGTTATCTAAAATAAAGGAGGCTGCTACGGCCAGTTTTACTCCAAGTTACAGTGGTGGTCTCATTATTATTAAAGGTTTAAGGGGGAGTATAAATCAGTGGGTCTTAGCAGTAAAGGTTATATCTGGGATACCATAGTCATGAAAAAAGAAGGAAAGTGATGCTTGCATCACTACTTATTTTATCAGTTATGATAGATCACAGTAGGTTCCAGTGGATTTGTGGGCAGATTTCTCTACACTTCTCTATGGGTACTCTTAGGCTGGTTATATACTAGTACACAGTGGCGACTGGTTCATCCAAAGTTTTGGGAAGGCGCAAGCTAACGGAAAAATACTGAAACAAAAACATCATATGCAGCCACCTGTGCCTATCATAAGCAGCCACCTGTGCCCATCGTATGCAGCCACCTGTGGTGCCCCATCGTATGCAGCCACCTGTGGTGGCCCATCGTATGCAGCCACCTGTGGTGGCCCATCGTATGCAGCCACCTGTGGTGGCCCATCGTATGCAGCCACCTGTGGTGGCCCATCGTATGCAGCCACCTGTGGTGGCCCATCGTATGCAGCCACCTGTGGTGGCCCATCGTATGCAGCCACCTGTGGTGGCCCATCGTATGCAGCCACCTGTGGTGGCCCATCGTATGCAGCCACCTGTGGTGGCCCATCGTATGCAGCCACCTGTGGTGGCCCATCGTATGCAGCCACCTGTGGTGGCCCATATTATGCAACCACTGTGCCCCCTCCCCGCCCGATGTCTGCCTAGCACTTACCCCATTGTCGTGGGTATTGCATTCGGGCAGTTCTGTGTTGGCAAAACAAATATTAATTTGCTTTGCTAACACACCTGGGTGCACTGCGAGCCCAATGGTTTGCTCTCCCAGTGCACCTTTTTTGAATCCTATGGCTCTAATCAGGTGCTTGAAAAACACCCCCCAAACCACTATAATTCAGGTGCCCAAAAAGGGTCCGGATGCCTAAATGGGGGTATTTACAGCGGCCGAGGATGGATTCATGCAATGCATGAATCTAGCCATAGTACAAAGAGGGGGTGGCTGAAAAGGGGGCAGCGCCCCTAATGGACGCACAGCCACTGCGAGGTTATTTTCACAAACATTCTCGGTATATTCGGCTTGATGAATGTTGTTTCAAAGTACTTCAAAATTTAATTTGCTTTTAACATTAGATTTTTGGACTGAATGGACTTAAGTGAAAACCACATACACACACTAGAAATGTGCTGGTATCTGACCTCACTAATGATTAGAAAATACAATGAGTGCTGGTTCCCACCAGCACGCTCTGTGAGTTTCCATGCGATTCGCACCGCAGTGCAAATCGCATGCAATGTTCGTGCGATACAATATCAGCCATACTATCTGTATTGTTGAAACTGCATCGCATTCGGACCAAACTCACACAGAGCCCTTTTTTTGGTCCGCATGGGTGTTCCCACCCATGCGATCCGATTCATGTCTGAACTATCAGTTCGCAGTGCGATATGCAAGCTGATTTGGGAGTGTCATTAACATTGTATTGACACTCCCAGCAGTTTGCATATAGCAGTTTTGAACTGCCGTGGGAGTAAGGTGCGATGCGGGAACCTGCAGTGGATTTGCGGGGTTCCCGCAAAGCACAGGTTTAGTGCAGCCTCAGCACTCCATCTCTATCTTCTCAGTATTCAGCAGCCCTCCTCCAGACCCTATACTTTCAGCTTCCCAGCATTGCCCCCAGCTTCTTCCTGGCAGCCACACAAGGTAAGGGGGGATGTGGGATTCTTGACTTTTGATGTTTGGGGGGTGCTGGGGCGCGGTGCGCTAAAAATCTAGTCTTACAGACAGGGGCGGACTGACAACTCATGGGGCCCCCGGGTAATAGAAGATTATGGGGCCCCTGGGCTTACAGATGGCCACCACGCCAGGAGGCAGTGCAGAGGCAGGGCAGCTAAAATCTCGGGATTTTCACATCAAAAGCATGTCGGTTTCAGACATATCAGGGACAGATGTAAAAAAAAAAACATAGATTTTTACATACTGTCACTGGTTTTACTGAGCCTGGCAACCCTGATGGGGCCCCCTAGTGGCATGGGGCCCTCGGGCAGTGCCCGAGTGACTCAATGGTAAGTCCGTCCCTGCTTACAGATGCAACCGACCCTGTGGGGGCAACAATAATGACGATTCAGCCCCCTGATGAAATTGGGCTTAATACCCTTGTAATATACACCCAGCTTTAAACTCCCTTTTATGACCCCTATACTCTGAATGTCCTGGTAAAGTTCCTGGAACTGAAGCCCGCTCCCCATTACACAGCTGTCAGTTTTCCCATATAACTATGTGGGGCTAGTACCAGAGAGTAGATCCTGCAAGGTGCTGGGATATTCAAGCAGTTTATTCAAGACATGGAGACACTTATTAACTAAGGGCCATATTCTCTAAGAAATTCGCCGGCGTAGCGTAAGCCATTTACACTACGCCGCCGCATCGTACTAGAGCAAGTGCCGTATTCCCTAAGCATTTGCTCCGTTGTTTGCGTTGGCGTAGCGAAAATGGCCCAGCGTAAGCCCGCGTAATTCAAATGAGGCGGCTTGTATTTAAATGAAGCGCGCCCCCGCGTCAAACGAACTGCACATGTGCCGGCCGGGGAAAAAGCCCAGTGCGCATGCTCCAGCTCACGTCGGAAAGCGGCGTTGAAACCGACGTCAAAACGTGAGCGTCATTTACGCAACTCCCTATTCGCGAACGAGTTAGTAAAACGACGTAAGCGACGGAAAAAGCCGACGCTGACCCGACGTCATACTTAACATGGCATCCGACGGTACTTCGTAAGGTTACTCCACATAGAAGCTGGGGTAACCTTACGCGGACGAAAACGACGTACGCGACGACGGGGCGGCGAAAAAAAAGCGATCGGGAATCGGCGTACTACCTCATTTGCATATGCAAATGCGAAAACAACGTGAAGGCCACCTAGTGGCCGGAGTTGTCATTACACCTACGATCTGCAAGTGTAATGGTTTTACACTTGTCGGATGTAGAAGCGTATCTATGCAAAAGTGATGCTAAGCATCACGCGCATAGATACGAGACAAAAAAAAAAGGCGAAACGACGGGGTATCTGAGATACTCCGTCGTAACGCCGTTGAGAATCTGGCCCTAAGTTTTTCCAACCTCATCATTAAAAACGACGTTGCCCACACACCATCGTTTTAAAAAAAAAAGGTTGAGCAAAGCACGGTGACGTACAACACGCACGACGGCACTCTAAAGGGGAAGTTCTATTCGCCTTTGGGCTGCTTTAGATGATTCCTTGTTAGTAAAAGACAATTCACGCTTTTCTGACTGTTACAGCGTGATGAATGTGCTTACTCCATTATGAACGGTAGTTTTACCAGAACGAGCGCTCCCGTCTCTGAGCATGCGCGGGTTTAAAACGTTGTTTTAGCCCACACACGATCATTTTTTACAACCCAAAAAACGACATCCTTTAAAATGACGTTAAAAAATAAATGACGTTTTTTTCATGCCGAAAAATGATCGTGTGTACGCGGCATTAGAGTAACATGATGTACAAAATATATCCCTCTTTGCCCTTCCCGATTCTCCATTCCCTGTTGGTAACATAATTTGTACTTTAACCTCTTGCCGACCACCCGCCGTCATATTACTGCGGGACGGTGGCACGCCTGGGCGAGATCCCGTAGCTATACGTCCGCTTTAAAGTGGCAGCTAAAGGGCGCGCGCGTCCCCGCTCGCCCCCCAAGTCCTGCGCGCATGCCCGGTGGGTACGATCGCCGCCGGGCACCCGCGATCGCTCGTTACAGAGCGGGGAACGGGAGGTGTGTGTGTAAACACATAGCTCTCGTTCCTGTTAGCGGGGGAAACGCTGATTTTCTGTTCATACAATGTATGAACAGAAGATCAGTGATTTCCCCTAGTGCAGGGGTGTCAAACTGGCGGCCCTCCAGCTGTTGCAAAACTACAAGTCCCATGAGGCATTGCAAGGCTAACAGTTACAAGCATGACTCCCACAGGCAGAGGCATGATGGGACTTGTAGTTTCGGAACAGCTGGAGGGCCGCCAGTTTGACACCCCTGCCCTAGTGAGTCCCACCAGTTAGAACACACCCAGGAACACACTTAACCCCTTCCCTGCCCCCTAGTGTTAACCCCTTCACTGCCAATGGCATTTTTATAGTAATACAATGCATTTTTATAGCATTGATCGCTATAAAAATGCCAATGGCCCCAAAAATGTGTCAAAAGTGTTCGAAGTGCCCGCCATAATGTCGCAGTACTGAAAAAAAAATGCTGATCGCCGCCATTACTAGTAAAAAAAATATTAATAAAAATGCCACGAAACGACCCCCTATTTTGTAAACGCTATAACTTTTGCGCAAACCAATCAATAAACGCTTATTGCGATTTTTTTTTTAACGAAAATTATGTAGAAGAATACGTATCGGCATAAATTGAGAAAAAAAATGTTTTTTATATATATTTTTGGGGGATATTTATTACAGCAAAAAGTAAAAAATATTGCATTTTTTTCAAAATTGTCGCTCTATTTTTGTTTATAGTGCAAAAAATAAAAACCGCAGAGGTGATCTAATACCACCAAAAGAAAGCTTTATTTGTGGGAAAAAAGGACGCCAATTTTGTTTGGGAGCCACGTCGCACGACCGCGCAATTGTCAGTTAAAGCGACGCAGTGCCGAATCACAAAAAGTGCTCTGGTCATTGGACAGCAATATGGTCCGGGGCTAAAGTGGTTAACACTCTAAACAATGGCACAAGAGAAGTAATGCATGGTGTACAAATATTGGACGGGGAGCTCTATTTATGCAAACCCTAAAACATTAAGGTAAGGGTCACACTAGACCGCGCAATGAAATGCAGCGTTTTATCATGCAGGCAGTTGTCAGTGGTAACTTATTCAAAGTATTATTGTGACATTTCATGCTTCTTAGTGCTACATGTCTGCATCTTACCCGTAGCTCCATAGCTCACCACATTACACATCCTGACTGTGGGGCAGTGAAAAGTCTGGTGCAGCTGTGCATGGTAACCAATCAGTTTCTAACTTCAGCTTGTTCAATTAAGCATTAATAAAAAAAAACCTGGAAGCAAATTGGTTTCTAGGCAGAGCTGCACCAGATTTTGCTCACTCCAGTTTTAGTAAATCCAGAGCTTTTAAAGGGGTTGTAAAGGTTAGTTTTTATTTTCTAAATAGCTTCCTTAAAGCGTTTGTAAAGGAAATATTTTTTTTTCCCTTTAAAATAACAAACATGTCATACTTGCCTCCACTGTGCAGTTCGTTTTGCACAGAGTGGCCCCGATCCTCGTATTCTGGGGTCCTTCGTCGGCTGTCTCTGGTCCTCCCCGCAATTACTCACCACAGTCATGCGAGAGCTCGCATGGTGGTTAGTAATTGCGGGCGCGCTCCCGTGATACAGCGAGCGGCCATAGCCGCTCACTGTATCGGCCCTGCCCCTCGGCGTGCCGCGTCACTGGATGTGATTCACAGCAGCGCCTGCCAATGGCTGCGCTTCTCTCAATCCATCTGCTCTAGCCAATCAGCGGCCAGGCTGAGCGGCGAAGAGGATCTTGGGACTTTCGTCAGGGCAGGTAAGTAAAACAGGGGGCTCGGTGGGGGCCGGCAACACGAGATGTTTTTTCACCCTAATGCATAGATTGCATTAAGGTGAATTTTTTTTTTCATTTACAACTCCTTTAGGCCGGGTTCACACCTATGCGAATTGACTGCGTCTTAAACCACATCCAATACGCAGAACATTTCTAAATACATTGTTTTCAATGAGGCTGGTTCACATACGTGCGATGGATTCGCACTGCGCATTGCCGAAAAACGTGTGCGTATTTTATGCCTTGCGGTGCGGCTCAGGTGCAATTTCAGGCCCATTATCTTCTATGGGTACGCAGCTGATTCGCAGATGTGTTCAGTTCTCTTCAGGATTTGTCTCATTCAGCTCAATACGCTTCCCCCCCACTCTCCTCTCCCCTGTAACCTCTCCCAGGTCTCCAAATTTGCAGTTAAAACGGAGCTAATCTGTTGAACACTTCTGTTATCTCCCTGCAGAGATAAGAGAGCTGAAATTCACACCGCACTAGTATGAATCTGGCCTTTAGCCTTGGATCACACTGGGCTGCGGGAGTGAAGCCGTGTGAGTTCAGCTGAACTCGCACAATTTCACTCCCGCTGGCAGTCCCGATTTCGGCCGCGTTTTAAGAGACATCTGTGCGGGTTTCTGCACAGATGTCAATGTAAATCGCGGCCCGAAATTGCAAAAAGTACAACAGGAACTACATTTTGAAATCGGTGCAACATCGCAGATGCGGCGTCGCACGGATTAGGACGGTGTCATTGTCGGCAAATGCCGCCGATTTGAGATGCGATTTCACATCGAAGCAAATCGTACCCAGTGTGAACCTGGGCTAAGGGCCAGTTCACACCAGACGCAGTTTCATACAGTTTTGTGTGCATTTTTTCTGCACTAAATATGCATGCACAGTGTTTTCTATGTATTCCAATTGCTCTAGTTGGCTCTAGTTCACACCTTGCAGTCAGTTTCTGGTGCAGAAACTGACCGCATGGTGTGAACTAGAGCCATTAGAATACATGAAAAACACTGTGCATGCATTTTGTGCAGAAAAAAAAGCAGACACTGAACGGAACTGCATCTGGTGTGAACTAGCCCTAAGGCTCCATTCACACTAATGCTTTTTTTTTTTTTATGCATTTTGCAGAAATGAAGGCAAATTTTTTAACATGGTTTCCTATGGAACCTGTTCACATCAATGCTTTTTTGTGCCTCTGCAGTTTTGGAAAGGGTCAGGGACTTGTTTTCCTGCAAAAAGCAGCATTTTTCATGTAATAGAATTCAATGGACCAGTATCTAAAACGCAAGTACCATTTTTCCGCGATTTGCATTTTCTTTAACCTGTTTATAGCTGGTTGTTAAAGGAAATGTAAAAAAAATAAAAAATGCTGGCTAAAAAAAGGAGCAAGCACTGCAAAAACACTCAAAAGAAACATGCATAGGTGTGAATCGAGCCTTAAGCTAGTGCATTGTTGGTTCACTTACCTTTGGTTTCCCTTCTAAAAAATGTGTTTTTGTCTGAATTTCTCACTTCCTGTTTCTCCTCAGTAAGCTTGCCCCCATCTTCTGAGCCATTCTGGCCGGGGGTTAGTCAGCCAGGACAGCTTGCTGGGGAGAAACAGGAAGTGAGTAATTCAAAGAAAAAAAACATTTAGAAGGAAAATCGAAGGAAAAGGTAGGTTTTGCATTGTATGCATTAGGGTAAAAAAAAAAAATTCCACTAGCTGTTTAGCTGCTCACTCACCCCCCCCCCCCCCCTTCTGACCTGCTGGGCTGATGCTTGAATAAGGGACTGGTATGAATTGTGGGAGGGAACCCACACCATTTTTAAAAACTAATTTCAACAAAATAACCAAATAACCAAAAATGTGTCTGACTTTACATTCGGACAGAAACTAATTGCACATGTCTAGAGGAGAAGCTGCAAAGCTTGAGGAAGTTGTGGAAGAGATGGCCAGCAAGAATTTACAACATAAAAATAGATTATTCAAGTCAGATTATATTGGTAGGTCAACAAGAATTTGTATTGCTATTACAATTAGTGGCAGCTGGTACTGAATTTTTTTGTGGGTGCAAACAAATGAATAAAAACCCCATCAATTGCGGCGCCACTGTGCCCATCAATTGCGGCGCCACTGTGCCCATCAATTGCGGCGCCACTGTGCCCATCAATTGCGGCGCCACTGTGCCCATCAATTGCGGCGCCACTGTGCCCATCAATTGCGGCGCCACTGTGCCCATCAATTGCGGCGCCACTGTGCCCATCAATTGCGGCGCCACTGTGCCCATCAATTGCCGCCAGTGTGCCCCGTGAAATGCCGCCAGTGTGCCCCAAAATACTGCCAGTCCCCCCCCCCCGCCTGCCACTTACCTTTCTCGGGTCAGCCATCCTCCTCCACACTCACTTGTGTCTTCTCCCGCCATCTATGTTGCTTCAGCCAACTAGGTGACGGTAACCAGACCCGGTGAACCTAATTGGCTGAGACACGTGTCGGTGTTAACCAGGGAACGCACACCCTGTGCACCCTCTGGTTAACCATTTGGAAGCTGATTAGAGCCCACAGCCTGTAATCGGGAAGCTGGCTCTGATAGACATTTCCAAAACACACCCACCGCTGGTATTCAGATGGCCGGCGCTCAACAGGGGGCTGGCCACGTGAATAGTGGGTGGCAGCGGCGACAATACATAGTGGGTTATTTACCAAAGGAAAATCCACTTTGCACTAGAACTAGGACAGTTGGAAGCTATACTATTTCCCTTCACTGACACCAATTATGGGGCACTATTCCTCCCACTAACACCACCAATAGGAGCAATATTTCCTGCTGCTGACACCAACAATGGGGCACTATTCCTCCCACTGACACCAATGATGAGGCACTATTCTTCCCACTAACACTACCAATAGGAGCATAATTCCTACTGCTGACATCAATTATGGTGGATTATTCCTCCCTCTAAAGATGTGGCATTGTTTACTTCCATTGGCACTGGGACATTTTCTACTCCCACTGACCAGTCTGGCCCCTTTTAAAGTCTGAAGGGCAGTAAACTGGCCCCTTGTTTATAAAGCAAGAGACCCCTGCTATAGAGCATCACAACTAGGGTTGCCACCTGTCAGGGATTCACCTGGACAGTCTAGGTTTCAAACCACCTGAAACCCGGACACAATATTCAGACAGGCATGTGGCTCGGAATAGAGTTTGACAAGAGGGTGCGCCGCATTACTATTCTCTTTGGAGTGCCCAAAGGTGTCCCAGGTCTGTTACAATCCTACAGTGTATAAAAAAGAAAAAACTGAGCACCGCTAAAGTGTTCGGGTTTGGCTTAAAGAAAAAGTGGCAACCCTAATCACAACACACAGACGTTATGATCTGTGGTTTTGGGGCATGCTGCAGTTTGAAAACTTGTGCATTTACAGTCCCTTAAAATGAATGGACTGCCTAGTGCAATGTGCCTCAATGCATCATGCTTCTATACGAATGAACCCTAAGGCAGCTTGTGAGATGAACCTCAGAAGGTCATTTTTATTTACTATACAGAAAAAGGGCCCATCACCTTTGTGAATGAAGAGTTAATTGCTCACCATAATCAGGCCCTTATTACCAGTGGAAGGTTCCACTTTGGCTGCTTTATTACAAAAATTAAAATGAACTCGGATCTATATACAGTGTCTCACAAAAGTGAGTACACCCCTTACATTTTTGTAAATATTTTATAATATCTTTTCATGTGACAACCTTGAAGAAATGACACCTTGCTACAATGTAAAGTAGTGAGTGTACAGCTTGTATAACAGTGTAAATTTGCTGTCCCCTCAAAATAACTCAACACACTAATGTCCAAACCGCTGGCAACAAAAGTGAGTACACCCCTAAGTAAAAAATGTACAAATTTTGCCCGGTTAGCCATTTTCCCTTCCCGGTGTCATGTGACTTGTTAGTGTTGCAAGGTCTCAGGTGTGAAATGGGAGCAGTTGTGTTGAATTTGGTGTCAACACTCTCTCTCATACTGGTCACTGGAAGTTCAACATGGCACCTCATGACAAAGAACTCTCTGAGGATCTGAAAAAAAGAATTGTTGCTCTACGTAGACGGCATAGGCTATAAGAAGATTGCCAAGACCCTGAAACTGAGCTGCAGCACGGTGGCCAAGACCATACAGCGGTTTACCAGGACAGGTTCCACTCAGAACAGGCCTTCCCATGGTGGACCAAAGAAGTTGAGTGCACGTGCTCAGTGTCATATCCAGAGATTGTCTTTTGGGAAAAAGACGTACAAGTGCTGCCAGCATTGTGACAGAGGTTGAAGGGGTGGGGGGGTCAGCCTGTCAGTGCTCAGACCCTACGCTGCACACTGCATCAAATTGGTTTGCATGGCTGTCATCCCAGAAGGAAGAGTCTTCTAAAGATGATGCACAAGAAAGCCCGCAGACAGTTTGCTGAAGATAAGTGTGTCTTGCCTACAGTCAAGTGTGGGGGTGTCATGGCCTGGGGCTGCATGAATGCTGCCGGCACTGGGGAGCTACAGTTCGAGGGAACCATGAATGCCAACATGTACTGTGACATACTGAAGAAGAGCATGATCCCCCTCCCTTTGGAAACTGGGCCGCAGGGCAGTATTCCAACATAAAGACCCCAAACAGACCTCCAAGACGACCACTGCCTTGCTAAAGAAGCTGAGGGTAAAGGTGATGGACTGACCAAGTATGTCTCCAGACTTAAACCCTATTGAGTATCTGTGGAGCATCCTCAAAAGGAAGGTGGAGGAGCGCAAGGTCTCGAACATCCACCGGCTCCGTGATGTCATCATGGAGAAGTGGAAGAGGACTCCAATGGCAACCTGTGAAGCTCTGGTGAACTCCATGCCCAGGAGGGTTAAGGAGGTCTTGCAAAATAATGGTGGCCACACAAAAAATTGACACTTTGGGTCCAATTTGGACATTTTCACTTAGGGGTGTACTCACTTTTGTTTCCAGCGGTTTTGACATTAATGGCTGTTTGAGTTATTTTGAGGGAACAGTAAATGTACACTGTTATACAAGCTGTACACTCACTACTTTACATTGCAGCAAAGTGTCATTTCTTCAGTGTTGTTACAAGAAAAGATAGAATAAAATATTTACATAAATGTGAGGGGTGTACTAACTTTTCTGAGATGATCACAATTCTGTAGCTGCACCCTGTTTTGCCCTTTTTTTGTAACCCCTTTGTATGCCACTGTATTATACATAGAGATAAATGACAGGGTTTTGCTTAGTTATGCAACTGAAATTCCACACACAAAAAAATCAGTAAAGATTCTGGGGCACAAATAGTTTGTGTAATAACAGGCTGCTTGTATTCGTTTGCAGGTAGCCATATTTGGGCAGATACTTGCAAACAATCCAAAAGAGTGAGAGATACAAGGATGACATGTGGAGTTAAAGTGTATTTACTCCCTTTTTGATCTGTTTAAAATACCAATGAAAATGTTTTATAATATCTACTCGCCAAAATAATATGCTGTTCATCCAGAAATCTTGTGGGATGATAACTTTCTGCCTCTGCACCACCAGTTAGTATTGTTCCCTGGTACCTCTGTGGACTACAAAACACCCCCCCTCCCATGGGGCGCTTTGGCAGCAGCGATACACAGTCACATTTAACCCTTCCGTCAAACGCTAGTGGGGGTTAAAAGCGCCCTGCTAGCGGCCGAATAGCGCTGCTAAAACGATGGTAAAGCACCGCTTTACTGATAACGCCAGCAGCTAGCAGTGTGAAATAGCTCTTGAGATAATTCAGCTTCACTCCATGCCCATATAAATATTAGCTAGAGAATGTACAGACCCCCCTTCAGCACAGCCCCCCATTCTGCACAGACCCCTCCATTCAGCACAGATGGACCCCCCCTTCAGCACAGACCCCCTATTCTGCACAGACAAACCAACATTCTGCACAGATGGACCCCCCCCCCTTCAGCACAGACCCCCCCCCCCCCATTCTGCACATACAAACCAACATTCAGCACAGATGGACCCCCCCTTCAGGACAGACCCCCCCATTCTGCACAGACAAACCAACATTCAGCACAGATGGACCCCCCTTCAGCACAGACCCCCCATTCTGCACAGACAAACCAACATTCAGCACAGATGGACCCCTTTTTAAGCACAGACCCCCTTCAGCACAGATGGACCCCCCCTTCAGCACATACCCCTCCTTCAGTACAGACCACCCTTCAGCATGATGGACCCCCCATTCAGCACAACCCCCCCCCCCTTCAGCACAGACGGACCCCCCTCCCATTCAGTATCTCAGATCAGCCATCAGTGCGGCACAGGCAGCAGGTTCCCTCCCCCTAAACACTAGAGGGGGAGGTGGCTTAACTCTGTGCCTGCATGACATCCGGCCCCGGACTGCTCAGACAGCCCGCAGCTGCGAGACTCAACACCACCTTGATTTTCCAGGGGGGTCAATTGCCCCCCCCCCGCCCTATGGAGCGGGCGCCCCCCCCCTGTTTTGGAGAAAGGAGGGAAGTGTTATGTAGTCCCTTTCCTAGGGTGACAATGCTGCTCCGTACAGTTGTTGCCATAAGACAAAGTGCTATTGTCAGGACTACCAGGTTTAACCAAAGGGAAAAAGGTGTGGGGGGAGGAAAAAAAAACGAATGCAGCCATCACATCTAAGGACTGGTAAGATGCAAAACTATCAATTTTTGTTCCTTGGTTTTGATACAAAATAACTGCTTCTAAGCTACATACAAGGTAATACATACTTTCCAACATGCTGTAAATTTGATGCAATTGTCCAGACAACTTCTTTTTTTAACTCTGCATGCACAACGCCAGGTATTTGGCAGATCCCTTCTGTGCACTGATTAGGAAAATTAGTGGATCTGTCATCAGCCCTCTTTCTCAGCAAGAAACCTGCCCATCTTTGGCAACCCTGAAGCTGGCCATACACAAACTATTTCACTGACTTCAGCAACTGAGAGATGTTCATCTATATGATGTCTCAGCATCTAATATTTACCCAAACTGCTGTGATTTTTTATTTTCCAATGCAAACACAGTGATGCCTGGTATACGGGAAAACTGCCATGTTTGATTTTGGTCGGGAAAACCGGCCATGTGTATGCTCCATAGCAGTTTTTCCGACAGGAAAACTACGAGCAAAAAAATAGGAACTTGTTCTCTTTTTTTTTCCGCTGCGATTCTCTGCATTTTTTTGCTATGGGAAACACTGCAGTGGAGCATACACACGACCGGCTTTCCCGCCCAAAGCTGTCGTGGCAGTTTTCCTGTCGGGAAACCTGGCCGCGTGTACACGGGGAAAAGCAACTGAGCAGGTTCTCGGTTTTCCCTGCGGACTTTTGACCGTCAGTAAAACCGATCATGTGTACTAGGCATGAGAGAATTGTTAAGTTTAATCACTTGGATTTCCATCTTGCTGGGAAATTTCTCTGGATATCGCATCACTCTTTGCTATCGCTTGTTTCTTGGGTCCAACACTACCAATATAAAGACGTTTGGGTTAATGCTTAAGAGTCGGTTCACACTGGGGCGACTTGGGATCCGACTTGAAGTCGTCTCAAGTCGCCCCAAGTCGTGCTGTCCAGAAAAGCAATGTAAGTGAATGGGAGCGGTGTTAATACACACTACTCATGTCGCTCCGATTTCAGAAGAGGTTCCTGTACTACTTCAATCAGACTTCTAGGCGATTTGTACCCATTGATTTCAATGGAAGTCGCTTCCAAGTCGGATCACTGTTTTAATTGAAGTGACTTTCCAGCAAGATAACATACATTTCTCAGGCAAACCCCTCTCCCAGAGCTGATTGTTGTTTTAGAAACATGAAGCCAGTTCAAACGTGAAACTAACCTGCAGGCACATTATATGATTGATTTTTTTATCTATTTTTATTCATTTTGAAAAGGAATCAGTTAACTTTTATATCTCTATACCCTGTAAACAGTCATTTCAGCAAAACATTTTTTTCCTTTAGTGACCCTTTAATGTAGGGCAGGGATATGCAATTAGCGGACCTCCAACTGTTGCAGAACTACAAGTCCCATGAGGCATAGCAAGACTCTGGCAGCCACAAGCATGACACTCAGAGGCAAGAGCATGATGGGACTTGTAGTTTTGCAACAGCTGGAGGTCCATTAATTGCATATCACTGATGTAGGGAAATCAATAAGGTAAAAAATGTTTAGGCTTTAGAACCACTTTAATAACAAAGGAAAATGAGTTCTCGTTTTTGTTAGAAACGCACTGCTGACTAATCACAGATGCAAAACTGTGACAGACCATTGAACACATAATACAAACAGAAAAGACTTGTAAAACGGTATGAATACATACAGTACAATGAAAAGCATTGCAGACTGAAAGCAGGCTGGCATTATAATATACCAAGGCAGGAGGGTATAAGCACATATTTAGTGAGGAATGCTGAACTGAACCATAAATTGCATATCCCCTTGGAAAGAGAAGAGCAGGGGATTTCCACTCATAACATGTTGGCATCACTGCTTGTCCCAGGGCAAAACTTCAACCTTGTTCTGCCAAAGAACAGCTATTTCCATATATGATATCCTCCGAAAAGTTCAAACCTGACAGAGTACAAGCTTTTCAATGAACGTGTACTCGTTAACCCTTTCGTGGCTATAACTTATGACTTTTACGTGTGTATTTACTGCACTTTTTTTTTTTAAGCGTGGCAATAAGACATGATGAACGCACACACGATTTGCTAGAAATAAGGGGCTTTAACACCTTTGACTGCAGGCCCCAGAAGTATTAAGAGGATTACAATAGCAATATATTATGGACCTAATGTCTCAACCTCTGCTAGCCTGTTTATTACAACATCCTGGCAAAGGCTCAAGAAATATGTGAAATACTTTGTGAGCTCAGTGTTCTCTCTGTACTACTTAACAGCCTTCTTATTCCATTATTAATGTATAAGTCACCGGCAAATTAAGCTGCTGTCCAAGGTCTCATTAAACAGAGCACAAATCAGCCCGGTCTGCAGCTCCCTGGTGACTTGATCACTTACTCACTACCCCTCCCTTTGCAATTGTGTTGCACCTGTCTGCTCCCTAAGCAGTCCTTGATTCTGTACTATTTCTTTCATTGTGCTGCTTTTTTTTTTTTTGTCACTCTGCATAGCAGACATGCTTTTTTGGGAATCCCTATTTGGCGATCCCTCGTAGTGCTCTCCCCACCTCCACCGTTCCATACATGGGCTAGGGGGTCCACGGACCCTGCCCTCCCCCTCACCTACTCCATTAATGGCTTCTTTGCTACTCAATGGCCCAGAAGCTACCAAATAAGGAGAGGCCGCCTGCCTTTCCCTGTGGAGCTCCCCACTGACTCTACATCTTCAGGCAGAGTATAAATTGACAACTCAGTCCCCAAGGCAGCACCCAGCCAATTTCAATCACAGCAGCCAGCTCTCTTGTGCTGACCAGGTGAGTACCAGCAGGGGACCTATAGGTGGCTTGTTGCTTCTTCCCGTCAGATGGACTTAGACTACTGGGACAATCAAGTCAAACTTGGATTTTTTTGGAATTATTTTGAAACACTTTTTCTTTTTTTTTTTTTTAGTTCAATACAAGAAAACTGGTTTACATTTAAAAGTCTGAACAAGGCAGGATTACCTGACAGTAAAGGCTGAACGTATTCAAGGAAATCTACATTTTAAACAGCTTTTATTTGGTTAGAGGATATCGGCAGTGCAGTGCATTCTGGGATCAGTGCTACTTGCAGTTCTAAATTATGCAATGACAGCAATTGGCAGCTGTCATAGATTTGTTTTTTCTAGTTATTGGGACATTATCGTGGACACTATTTAGTGATATATAATAGAGTAATAACAGGGGGATATGATTCATTGAGGAATAACTACTTAATTTTTTTTAATGACTAAAACTTTTTTATTAGTCATTTATAAAGAACTGACAACTTATTCAGCATTTTACATATATTCTATACATTCCTGCTCTCCAGGAGAGTCTAGGGTCCCTAACTCATACATACACATACTAGAGCCTATTTAGACAGAGGCCAATTAACCTTGTAGCATGTCTTCTGAGCACTGCTTTAATTGCATGTATTTAGCACTAGCCCCATTGAAATTTAAAGTAGATGACCTCAAATTACCCAAAACTTTTCATAGTCTGCCCAAGTTTCCCTGCTTAGTTCAATGGTTAAAATCATAAGATTTAACCTAGTTCAGCTGTAGTAAAAAGCAAATCGCATTAATCTTTTCAGCTCCTTCATGCTCTTACTTACTGCATGGAAGAGGTTAACAAGCTTGAGAGGGATCATAGGAATGTTGTGTGTACGAGTATGTCCGGACTGGAGAAGAGAAGGACAGTGAGGGTTTGTGTGTGGAAGACAGCTGCTCCTTGATATGTGAGGATCTAGGGTTACAAGGACAGGAGTGGCTGCAAAAAGCACATTTGATATATTTTACCAATCATTTGAATTTGAGCAGATTTTCTACTTTGTATCAAACCTTTTTTGGATTTTAGAGGGGAAACATTTTTCAGATTACAATGACAGCTGATATACCAAGTTAGATTCCTTTTAAAATTGATCATTATATATATATATATATATACTTTGGAGTATATCTAGGGTTGCCATCTCATCCCTTTAAACCCAAACGCATATGAATTACACAGGTTCTGAGGCTAATTTAATGCAGAGAAGCCACCAAGTGAGTTTAATTACCTCCTTAATAGACCACAGAGCATGTGTAATATGCGTTCGGTTTTAAAGGGATGAGGTGGCAACCCTAAGTATATCCCTAGACAAAACATTTTTGCTTAGTTTTTAGTAATGTGTGGAAAAGTTATTGCTTCTGTCAAGTTTTTATTGCTGTCTGTGGCCTTCACTATTTGTCCAGTTGACTGACAACCAAGATAGGCCATGTGAAATACAAAATGTAAAGCTGTCACCGGAACAGAAGAAATCTTCTAGCAGTGACAACTAACACAGGATTTCCCCTTATTCTCTCACTTTGAAGATGTTTCCTATCACTTCCTGCTGTGTCCCCAAAACAGGAAATGAAAGGGATTATCTGCAATGGGACACAGACAGGAAGAAAAAATGGGGGTTATAACTATCCCATTCGTAGTCCAAAGCCATAGAAATAACTTTTAGCTTTAGATACACTTTAAGGATGATCTGTGCAGTATTGCTGATATTTAATGTTGTAATGTGGATCTTTTCATTACTAATCAACCATGTAGAACAAAGTAGACATAAAATATTTGAATACATTGGGTTATTTAGTTTAAAATATACAGTATATTTGTAAATTGGGTTATTTAGTAGGGAAAAAGTGCTGCAATGTTCTAGTAAATGGTAGACTATACAGTTGCCATGGCTTATTGATGGCAACTGTAATTGCCTCCCATGTGCTAGAATATACATTTATACAAAAAAATATGTGAACTATAGTCCTGTGTTCAAATATGTATACTGCTTTTGTTAGCAGAGCTTGGGCTGTGTGCATGTTAAAATAAAGTCAGTTCTGAGTCTTTTCTGTTTTCCCCTGTTTACAGAACTTAACCTGCCAACATGTGCGACGATGAGGAGACTACCGCCTTGGTGTGCGACAACGGCTCAGGGCTGGTAAAGGCTGGGTTCGCCGGGGATGATGCTCCTCGTGCTGTGTTCCCCTCAATCGTTGGTCGCCCTCGTCATCAGGTACGCAACATTTTCTCTAGTGATATGGAAAACTAGCATATCTTAAAATTGTATTTAAGGATTAAAAAAAAAATGAAATTTCAAGGTCTGAGGCACAAACAATCATCAAAAAATAAATTCGTAATATATTATCAAAGCTTTTCTAATAATTTCTCAAAGTATAGAGTGGTATAGACCATTCTGTAGGCCAATGTGACACAATAGTTAAATAAAGGCTTGTTTGCAACAAGCCTCTGTATCTGCAGCTCTTAATCTTTCCTTGTTTTTTCTACTACTGGGAGATAAAAATAGCAAGTGCACAGGCCCTGTCCTGCAAGGTTCAGTGATAAGACGAGCCAGTTATTAATAGGCAGCTTTGAGCCTGCTTATATTCTCCTACCGTACTGTGTGCTGGGTGAAATTTGCCTTGTTATACAGTTAACGCTGGCACACTTTGAATGGCACTGCCATAGCTGAAATAACAGAGGGAGCATTTCTAACATCCAAATACTCATGAGGGGAAGCTAAGCATATTAGAATTAAGCTTTGCCAACAGCCCATTAGTATCAGTTACTTCTGCCCTGCCAAGTTCCCCACAGGGAATTTACTGGGCCCATTGGCACTTGGGCCATAGGCAGCTGGGCAGATTAAAGGGTCAAATTAAAATAATGCCAGCTGAGTAATGATACTGTCACCTTGAGTTGTAGGTCAGAGCTTTTTTAATCTGAAGTTATAAACAAACTATGACACAGACTCCTAAATATCAAATATGTACTATTATCAAGATAATGTAACAATATGTTCTGTGACAGTGTTTATTTTAACTTTAATCTTCCCTTTTTCCTACTTTAGGGAGTCATGGTTGGTATGGGTCAGAAGGACTCATATGTAGGTGATGAGGCTCAGAGCAAGAGAGGTATCCTGACTCTGAAATACCCCATTGAGCATGGTATCATCACCAACTGGGATGACATGGAGAAGATCTGGCATCACACCTTCTACAATGAGCTCCGTGTAGCCCCAGAGGAACACCCAACCCTGCTCACTGAAGCCCCCCTGAACCCCAAGGCTAATCGTGAAAAGATGACCCAGATCATGTTTGAGACCTTTAACGTGCCAGCCATGTATGTTGCCATCCAGGCTGTGCTGTCCCTGTACGCCTCCGGTCGTACCACAGGTGAGAACTAAAATCTATGTATTGTTTAATAAAGACCGAAGATATGAGACTAAGCTGGGATTTCAACATATAAGGAGAGAAAAGTGTCTCCCATACCATGTTGACTATATGGCTAATACACTAAAACCTTGGTTTGAGAGCATTTTGCAAGACAAGCAAAATGTTTTAATAAATTTTGCCTTGATATACAAGCGATGTCTTGCTATAAGAGTAGCGTCATGTCACAACTGAATATAAGAAAGAAGAGAGGAGCCTCTAAGTGTAGCAATGTGGTTACATTTAACGAAGGTACAACATTTAGCAACTTATTGCTACACTTAAAGCGGATCTCCACCCTAAAGTGAAGATCCGCTGATCGGAACCCTCCCCCCCTCCGGTGTCACATTTGACACCTTGCAGGGGGGAGGGGGGTGCAGATACCTGTCTAAAGACAGGTATCCGCACCCACTTCCGGCCCGCAGTCTCGGGCAAAAGACGGGCTTTTCCCGTTGCGTGCTGGGAACTCTCAGCTCCCAGCACACAGCGGGAGCCAATCGCGGGCGCAGCGCGACTCGCGCATGCGCCGTAGGGAACCGGGCAGTGAAGCCGGAGCGCTTCACTTCCTGGTTCCCTCGCCGTGGATGGAGGGGGGAGCAGCAGGGAGACGAGCGATCGCTCATCCTCTGCTGCGGACGCCGCTGGACTCCAGGACAGGTAAGTGTCCTAATATTAAAAGTCAGCAGCTGCAGTATTTGTTGCTGCTGGCTTTTAATATTTGCTTTTTGGTGAACCATCCGCTTTAAAAATGTCTCTTCACTTTTATACCCTGTAAAAAAAATGCTTTGATATACAAGCGCTTTGGATTACAAGCATGTTTCTGGAACGAATTATGCTTGCAAACCAAGGTTTTATTGTACTAACTTCTCTTAGCTCTAGTTTTTTTAATCCCTTTGTTATGCTAACTGCTATTCTAACATTTAAAAAAAATGTTTATAAACTCGACTCCACAGAAAAACCTTAGTCTTGATGAGGTCAACAAATTAGCAGTTTTTGTTTTTCCATTTCAAACCAACCCTTAGTAATGCACAAAAGTCAAATTAATTCATTGCAAGTGCTGCAAGCAGAATGCTACAGAAGGCTTAATCTTCTTACACTGTTGACACAGACAACGTCTCTGAATCCAGCCTATTTTGTGGTACAGAAATCATGGCTTATATTTACCAAAATAGCACTTTACAGAGAAGGGGGAGTGAAGTGATGCGACCCCCATGCTGCCTTGCATTGAACACAGGGGTAGAAACATCTGTTACAAACAAAAGAGAAGTAGCAGTAATTGCTTTTAAGTTCTCTATTGCTGTTTTTATGTAAATCCCCAAAGATAGTAGGCTGATAAAAAGGAAGAATACAACAGCAAGTGTCATCTGTCGGCAGCCTTATTCGCTGCCATTTTCTGTTCACTGCAGTTTAGTATTTTGCCCTACGTGACCAGGTGGCTTTGTATTTTGAGGAATTTTACATAATTTCTTTATTGCCTCATAGTGTCACTCGGTACTTCCTACTATCCCCCACCTTTGCCAGGTAGCTGTCCTTGTACCTACTTTGGTCTTGCAAACCTACAACAGAAAGCTTTTGCAGCAGCATATGTACTGAATCTTTATTTACGCTGTTCATAGTGATTGACCCACAGTGCAGAGACATTAACTCTAGAAGTCTGTCCAATTTTACTTCATTTATTTACTTTTGTTTGTGATTCCCAGGTATCGTTCTGGACTCCGGTGATGGTGTCACACACAATGTCCCCATCTATGAAGGGTATGCTCTGCCCCATGCCATCATGCGTCTTGATCTGGCTGGCAGAGACCTCACAGATTACCTCATGAAAATCCTGACTGAGCGTGGCTACTCTTTTGTGACCACAGGCAAGTTTTCTGTCATCTTTTGGCTTCTAAGAATGTATAAGCTGTAGGGCCAAAAATCTCAAAGGTTTTAATCCTTAGAGCCAGCTTCATGGCAGTACAGAAGCAGCGTCACACAGAACAGGAATCTTTAATGAAACTTTTAGTGCCTACGGCACATTAACTTACAGTAGCTTCAGTCAGAAGACTAGCATGGCTCTGTGATACACATGCAATGTACATCTTGGGATTTGAAGCATTATGTAACTACTACGCAAATCTCATATTACATACCAGTCAAACTCATGACAACCTAGGGCAAAGCCGAGATGTTCTTGCCTTATGAATGCAGAATCGGCTTATATTTCAATTTTACAAAAAGAAGGCAGATGTTAATTTATAGAAAAAAAATATGCACTACACTTACTAGCATTGACTCAAAGCAGCCAATCAAACATCTTTTGGCTTGGTAGTTTAGACTAATAAGAGATAACTCTAATGGGTTTAGGTGTTACTATACATCACCATTGTGTAGTTCATCAAAAGAAACCTATATAGTATGTACTGCCAATACATTTAAGCAGGGGGGGGGGGGGGGATTTGCACTAAGGTTTAATGAAATTTCAGGCTACAACCACATTTCTGCATTTTCAAGTGCTGTGGTTGACCTCATTACTTTAATATGCATACATGTGCCTGTAGTCTAAATGCCCTAGTAATGGTTACTGCAAATGTTTTCTTCTTAAAACCTCTTATTTAATACATTTTATATTTCTTCCTATTTACAGCTGAACGTGAAATTGTCCGTGACATCAAGGAAAAGCTGTGCTATGTGGCTTTGGACTTTGAGAATGAGATGGCAACTGCTGCCTCTTCCTCTTCCCTGGAGAAGAGCTATGAATTGCCTGACGGTCAGGTCATCACCATTGGCAATGAGCGTTTCCGTTGCCCTGAGACCCTCTTCCAGCCTTCCTTCATTGGTAAGCTATGCAACTAGAATCTAACCACTGATCTGCTCACAGACACAAGAGGTGTTTGGATGATCTGCCTACTAAACAGTTGGTGTATAACAGCACATATGCTGAGTGTACAGGATTATGTAGACACCCCTTCCATAGTCTAGTCTCATAGGAATGACGGCAAACAGCACATATGCTAAGTGTACAGGTTTATGTAGACACCCCTTCCATAGTCTAGTCTCATAGGAATGATGGCAAACAGCACATATGCTAAGTGTACAGGTTTATGTAGACACCCCTTCCATAGTCTAGTCTCATATGTCTCATATAACGGCAATCGGCTATTTGTATACAAACTGACATCCAATTCTTTTGCTGAGATTGGTTGCCAAAAGGATGTTTGTACACCTTGCCCATAAATATGAAGTATTTTCCTAATTGGGTGCATCTCATTGTTATCGACAAGTTAGCCTTTACTATCTAATATCAACAATGAACCCAAAAATAAGATGCAATGTTAAAGACTTTCTTATTAGCTGATATGTATGGAGACTCAGTGGGTAAACCCTTGCAAAGAGAATATGAAAGGTCAGGAGAAAGCATTTTAAACTGTTGAGTTTTCAATTGATTCAGAACATAAGCCCCTACCACCTATAATGCTTTACATAACACACCTAAAGACAATGCAACCTCCCAATTCTCCTGATTTTACCTAAGAGACTATGAGCTGCATAGTGTGATGGTTGCTGTATTGCTCTATATTAAATACTGTCTAGTTAAGTGCTGATTAACGTTTAAGGCACATAAAAGAACTTTCATACCATTCTCCACAGCCAACACAAGCTGTGATTTCAACAAAGACCCTTTTATCATTTTCAGGCCTTGACACTTATTAAGTTATGTAGGCAGTTGCTGTCCATTTGGCAGCATTTGTTAATCCAGCACAGTACGTTATCAGCACCTGTTCTTCACAATCACCACTATTTGCAGACAAATCATAATCCTCTTTTACTTGCAATTACCAGGTATGGAGTCTGCTGGTATTCATGAGACCACATACAACAGCATCATGAAGTGCGACATTGATATCCGCAAGGACCTGTACGCCAACAACGTCCTGTCTGGTGGTACCACCATGTACCCTGGTATTGCTGACAGAATGCAGAAGGAAATCACTGCCCTGGCCCCCAGCACAATGAAGATCAAGGTAAGCTTTCAATATAAACCAGACAGTTTACAATATTACAATGCCAAAACAAATCGCCCAGACTTATGGAAATTCCTATATTACCAGTAATGAACAACCACACATTCTGAATATTGAAAATAAAACCTTTTTAAAAAAAGGAAGAAAAAAGTCAAATGTATTTACGTTTAAAAAACGCTGGGGGCTCGTACATGATAATCAACTAATTTTTAGTTTATATTAACTGAGAACCACAGTCTCGGTCAAAGATGCAAATTTTATGTTCAATAACATTTATAGGATCAAACTGATAGACTATTATATCTAGTGAGGGGTTGCTGCACAGTGACTCTGATTACGGATACTTTACTCATTCTCTTCTGTTCTTTTTTCACACAGATCATTGCCCCACCCGAGCGTAAATACTCTGTATGGATTGGTGGCTCCATTCTGGCTTCTCTGTCCACCTTCCAGCAGATGTGGATCAGCAAACAAGAGTATGATGAGGCAGGACCCTCCATTGTGCACAGGAAGTGCTTCTAAATCTCTCACATTCTCCTTCGTTCAAATGTACACAGTACCTCCGACTCAAGACAAAGAATACATGGGCAGCCACTGTACAGTTTGTTTACACTCCATCATATTTATTACTTTATAAATAAAACAAGTGCCGTTATTAAGTTCAGCAGCGTTTGCCTTTCTTATTTTCTCTAACTGGGATGTTTTATTGCAAATAAAAGGAACCATCTTCTCAAGGCTTGGCTTTGTTGTCTGACAGTTTCTTGGGGGAAAAAAAATAAGAGTGCAGTGGAGGGCTGAACCACTTGAGCTGTTGTGTTTTGGGTCCATGCATGCAGAAAACAAAATAGGTGTGCTAGTTCCCCATTGCATTGATTGTAATTAGAATGTAATATACAGAGATCAATACCTATGACTTGGCACTATTAGAATATTGCATACAAAAAGCAACCAAATCTTTACATGCAGGGCTTTTTTTCTGGGGGAACTTGGTGGAACTCGGTTCCACCACCTTTGGCTCAGACCCTTTGGTGCCCGCTCACCACAATCACTTGTGAACACAGAAGTCTGGTTTCTGTGTTTACAAGTGACTGCTTTGTAACCCCCTGAACTCTGCACACTGTATGTAATCCAATTCTGGTATTTAATGCCCCTTCAAGACCCTTCTACTGTTTGTGAAATCTGAACAGGTCGTGGTTGAGTTCCTGCACCTATTTTCTGAGAAAAAAAGCTCTGTTTACATGTGCATTAATATTGATCAATGAATTTATTGTAATACTAGATCAATTTTTTTTTCTTAAATTCTGAAAACAGTAAGAAACATCAATAGGAATAAAAAAAACTGCCCTGGGCCTCACAAGAAGTATTCAGAAATTTGAATTGCATGATTATGAAGGCTCTTGTATCCTACCCTTGTATTACACCAGAAAAAACATTGCTTCCAAGAGAGCTTTTCTTTTTGGCTGTATAAAGAATACTATCAGACGAGAGGTTTTAAGCAGTCAATGACAAACGCAACTTATACCAATACTAGTTGCCTCGCTGTTAGAGTACCTTCAGTTTTTAAAAAAAAAGTTATAAAAGTTATAAAAAAAAGCTAGTGGGTCCACACAGTCAAATTTTTTTTTTTTAATAAGATAGTTGGCAATGGCAGCCCCCAGCCATTACTTCAATGTTTCAACCTAAAATATAACAGTGCTACTTAAGAACCCGATGGTTTTGAAAAGAGGTATTGATGTGCTTATGTTTAAAAATGCATTAATTAAAAACATATATTTTTCAACATGTTTTTTATGTGCTTTGACATGTGGTGACCTTGTTTTCAAGAAATCAACACCCAGAAATTACAGGATTTTGTGCACAATATCTTACCATATACATATCAACTAGGGGTGCAACAGATCAAAAAACTCACGCATCGGAATGATCCTCGGATCAGGAGTCACGGATCGGATCATTTTCGGATCAGCAAAAAAAAGACATCTGGTTACATCCACCAGAGTTTTAGATTTTACAGTTATTCTCAACACAAAACTGAGCTTATGTGCTTAAATACAGTGTTTGGAAATCCGACGGACTGTTTATTGCTAATGTGACAGAACACCTCCGATTTTCACATTAAATCTAACATTTAAACAGTCCGTCGGATTTACAAATACTGTATTTAAGGGTATAAGCTCCGTTTTGTGATGAAAATAACTGAATTTAAAACTCTGTTGGGTGTAATGAAAGATGTCCACTTGCCCCCATGTCCTCCCTTTACAGATGCAGCTGTTAGGGGGCCTCTCCACAAATACCTCTGGCCCCTTATCTCCCTCTGTCTTGCTATTTTCAGATTGAACATTACAATCATGCTTACTAGGGGTGCAACGGATCTCCTACCTGCATGAGCTCACAGATGCTGTCTCCACTCTCCACATGTCTGCAGTGAGCGCGCTGTGCGGGGAGGCATGTCACGCTATGCATTGGGCTCTGGCAAGCACATGGGGGTGGATCAAGATGGCCGCCGCTCCGGAGCTAGGCCGAAGCCGGGGACTTTCCTACGGCCGAGGCTCCGGAGCACTCCACGGATCGCGTGGTGTGCCGATCTGAACAGGGGGGGCCGTTTGGATCACGGCTCGGTGACGATCTGTTGCACCCCTAATATCAACTGTACCACCTAATATAACGGTGCCATTTCATACGTTTTTTTTTATGCAGTGCGCTATTGCATTACCCATTTTTGCATTACCCATTTATGCAGAAGCCTGAAGTAGGCCATACACCCTTCTATCTGATATCCTTTAGTTCTACCAACAATTATAGTGCAAGAGCCTACGTAACTGCATACAAATAGATTGGCTTGCTTACAGGCCATCACATTGTATAGTTTTGGTAAATCTAAAAGATTATTTTATATAAAGACAGTATTATGTAGATACTGCACAGTAATATGTATATTGTCAACAAAAATTCTTTAAATTAAAAAATACTTTGGGGAATTGAAATTGTATACCCAATCACCTCATTATACATACCAAGAGGTGGTTTGGTAAAAAATTCCAGCATGCATTTTTCTTTATTTTATAGAATTTTTATTGGCATATACATATTGTGCGACCCTATCTACATATTAATATTAATCAAGTGTGGGAGAACATAACAGTGCAAGAGGCAGTTTACAATGTAATTTTGTTTTTGTATTAACACTTAGTGGATAATCAAAAAATACCACCTGCATAGTTATCTATCAGTTTAAAAAAAATACTGTACTTAAGACTGTTAAATGCATTATCACTGGTCATCTTTAGTCTTGACAGAGATTTTCTTAATACAGTCTGTTACAAAACTACTGTACATATGCTATTGGGAGCAGAATGACCACTTGATTTATCCCTGCCTGTAAGAAGCAATAAAAAGTACAGATACACACAAAAAATATGGTTTCTCTATAAAGAGGAGCTATAATACTAACCATGTCAATAGTATGAGTGCAGCCATTAGTCGCTCAGTCATCAAATAACAATAACATTGGCACTTTAGTAATATAGATGCATATGTCCTGTTTGAAACAGCTGCTCTTCAAGGCATTTGGTTCTCCGAAGTACATCCAAAATAGTACAGAGTCTACACATACATTACTTTAAATATTTCCAGTTAATCATGTTAATGCTCCTTAGAAATATTACCAAATGAAAACCTGTATTGTAAACTTGTAATATTAGAAAGTGGTATCATATACTTGTAGAAAATACCGTAAGCCATATAAAGTTATAAGTAGCAGAAAACAACCAGTTGGCACACTGACATGTGCATCGTACATTCGCAACATATTTAATATATACTATAGATATGCACGTCAAACTGAACAAATGTACGAGAGCATACAAAAGGACGCACTCTCTAACCTTCACAATACAGCTGGCTGGCCTTCTGTTGTGATGTAGCTAAGACTTTAAGCTAATGCATATGAATTAAGAGGATATTACAATTGCCCCTTGATATAATGTACTGTGAAGGTCTTTGTGGGCCGCTGATTCACATCTGCCAGGTTACTGTTGACCTCTTGTTGTAGATAGAAGACTGTGTCGCATGCTTTTGGTGCATGAAATAATCCAGTTATGGAGATAGACCGTCAGGGATTTTAAGCAGTAACAAAATGTATAGGAAAATGGTTTTAAAACAACTTAAGCTGAAGCCCTAGTCCTCATTTGTCCCTTATTTTGGTCTGATTTATATAGTTGTATATAAAATGCACTTTGTATTTATCAAAAAGTGTTTTCCAGCACTAAACCTTTCATCTGATTTCTAAATGGCTGCATTTGTAAATTCCAAAAGCCAATATAAAGGAATAGTAGTGCTAAAAAAGCGCTTGTGGGTTTAACCAATCTTGTGTTTTTTTTTGTACAATTCTCCTTTAAGGGGGCATGGCAGGGGTGTGTCCTATGCCTGCATACTTTTGCTAATAGGTGTCTTCCTCATGGAGAGGAAGAACGGGGTAATGCTGATGTAAACAAGCATTAATAAAGATGCCATAAAACTATCCCCTATTTTGTAGACGCTATAACTTTTGCACATACCAATCAAACGCTTATTGCGATTGTTTTACTAAAAATTTGTAGAATACGTATCGGCCTAAACTGGGGAATTTTTTTATGTATTTTTGGGGGATATTTATTATAGCAAAAAGTAAAAAATATATATTTTTTTTATCAAAATTGTCGCTCTATTTTTGATTACAGCGCAAAAAAAAAAAAAGAGGTGATCAAATACCACCAAAAGAAAGCTCTATTTGCAGGGGGAAACAAGGTAGGACTGTTACTGATTACAAATTTGGTGTTCGATTAATCGTTTTTTTTTTAATCGATCGATTAATTATAATCGTAATGTCCATACATCTCCCCCAGTAATGTCAGCATCTCCCCCAGTGATGTCCAGTGTTGTTCATCTCCCTTTAAAAAAGTAATTAGTTACAATTACAAGTTGCTTGTCCGAAGAAGTAATTGAGTTAGTGACTCAGTTACTTTATTGGCAAAGTAACTAGTTACTCGGCAAAGTAACTGAGATTTTTTTTTTATATTCTACAATGCAATTACGTTCTATAACATCTTTAATATCAAATATGTTTATATTAACTGATTGAAGAATAAAAACACTATATACAGTATTTTAGAACATTTCGTACTGTGTACAATTATCATTATCACACTCCACCTGCCCAGCAATACTGTACAATATAGATTCAGTGTGCAGTGTGAGTGACACTGCTGCAGTGCACACTGAATCTATATTGTACAGTATTGCTGCCTGGGCAGGTGGAGTGTGATGATGATATTAATTGTACACAGTATTGCATTTGCTGGGCCTGCCATATACTGTACTGTACTATACTGTTTAACTGCACTACAAAATTCCTTTACAAATAATGCATATTTTAAAATGTTATTACTAATAACATTTTAAAATATGCATTATTTGTAAACGAATTTTGTAGTGCAGTTATACAGTATAGTACAGTATATGGCAGACCCAGCAAATGCAATACTGCGTACAATTAATATCATCACTCTCCACCTGCCCAGGCAGCAATACTGTACAATATAGATGCATTGTGCACTGCAGCAGTGTCACTCACACTGCACACTGAATCTATATTGTACAGTATTGCTGGGCAGGTGAAGTGTGATGATGCTGGGCATGTGGAGCGGTCCGGTGGAGTGTCCCGTGTACTGTGCAGGCGTACCCGTGTGCCTCCCCACCACCGACTGTCATGTTAATGATCTCCTCAGCGGGCTCCAACGCCGCTGTTCCATCCGTTTGCATCCGGGCGGTCCCACTCCCATCTCACTGTCGCCATTCGCCGGGCAGTCTGGGCAGACTCTGACGTCTGCGGCCGCGGGCGGGAGACTCCAGGGGCGCGTGCATGCGCTGCGCCAGCGCCACCCACCGAGTAATGTCTGCACATCTTCCCCAGTAATGTCTGCACATCTTCCCCAGTAATGTCTGCACATCTTCCCCAGTAATGTCTGCACATCTTCCCCAGTAATGTCCGTACATCTTCTCCAGTAATGTCCGCACATCTTCTCCAGTAATGTCCGCACATCTTCTCCAGTAATGTCCGCACATCTTCTCCAGTAATGTCCGCACATCTCCCCCAGTAATGTCCGCACATCTTCTCCAGTAATGTCCGCACATCTTCCCCAGTAATGTCTGCATCTCCCCCAGTAATGTCTGCACATCTTCCCCAGTAATGTCCGCACATCTTCCCCAGTAATGTCCGCACATCTTCCCCAGTAATGTCCGTACATCTTCTCCAGTAATGTCCGCACATCTTCTCCAGTAATGTCCGCACATCTCCCCCAGTAATGTCCGCACATCTTCCCGAGTAATGTCCGCACATCTTCCCGAGTAATGTCCGCACATCTTCCCGAGTAATGTCCGCACATCTTCCCGAGTAATGTCCGCACATCTTCTCCAGTAATGTCCGCACATCTCCCCCAGTAATGTCCGCACATCTTCCCGAGTAATGTCCGCACATCTTCCCGAGTAATGTCCGCACATCTTCCCGAGTAATGTCCGCACATCTTCTCCAGTAATGTCCGCACATCTTCCCCAGTAATGTCTGCATCTTCCCCTGTAATGTCTGAATCTTCCCCCTGTAATGTCTGCATCTTCCCCCTGTAATGTCTGCATCTTCCCCCTGTAATGTCTGCATCTTCCCCCTGTAATGTCTGCATCTTCCCCCTGTAATGTCTGCATCTTCCCCCTGTAATGTCCGCATCTCCCCCAGTGATGTCCGCACATCTTCCCCAGTAATGTCCACATCTCCTAGAATAGAAAGCACACTCACAGGCAGCAGACAATGACGTGGCCGGGTGTACCAAGATGGCCGTGGCTCCTGAGCTAGGCCGAAGCCGCGGCCTTTCCTATGGGCGAGACCGGAGCTCAATCCGCAGATCTCGTACTCGATCAAAATTATTTTCGATAATATAATCGAGGAATTAATCGTTAATTTCCGCAGCCCTAAAAAAAGGACAAACATTTTGTCAGTTAAAGCGACGCAGTGCTGAATTGCAAAAAGTGCTCTGGTCTTTGGCCAGCCAAATGGTCTGGGACTTAAGTGGTTAAAGGGATGGATGTGATTGGGTCAGCTATGTGTTGGGTTTACTGCGATGCAAGGTTTTTCATTTTTTACTTTTGTCTTTAGTCGAACTTGGTGCCTTTTTTTTAGCTTGAATAACCACGTACATAGTGGTATGGTATTTCTAATCAGAAGCATATATGCTTGTGTTTGTTAAACCAGAGAGATCATTCTCATGACTAACGCTATCACGTGAATAATAGTTCATCAACAGAGAAGTTGTCTTATGGAAGCTTGTGACAGGATCACAAGGCCAGTATTTCTTAAAAATAACAACTATTGTGAGGAACTCTACTTAGAACTATTAATGTGCAATGATGACAAAATAAGAGAGGACATTTATTCAAGGTTTAAAACAACAAGATTATGACTGCTTCTTTCCAACTTGTAGTTCTTGGAGTATATCCTGGTAGCTTAAGCAGGACCAGTTTAGACAATGTCCCACTACTGCTTGTATGGCACTAGTTAGAACTGTCAGGCCCCGTACACACAACCAAGAACCTCGGCAGAATCCAGCGAGAAGTTCGCTGGGATCCATATTCTGCCGAGATACTCGGTCGTGTGTACGTTTTCGCCGAGCGTCCCGTCGAGCAAGCCGTCGAGCCATAATAGAGAGCAGGTTCTCTATTTGCTCGATGGCCCATCGAGAACCATGGCTCGGCACCTTTCCCGACGGCTTGGTCGACGATTTCGACGGCCGGGCGAGAACCTCGACGGGCGGAACGATGTGTTTGGCCCGTCGAGGTTCTCGTACGTGTGTACGCGGCCTTAAAGCTAGAGCATAAAAAAGAACTGGCCTTAGGCATACTTTAAAGCGGGGGTTCACCTTAAAAAATTATAACATTACATTGAGCTGACTTGTGAGACTGACAGTATGCTGCTATTTTTTAATTTTTTTTTTGCCGTACATACCGTTTTAGCGCTATTTTCCCCCCGGCTTCCGGGTAGTGAATCCCGCAGGTGTGGGCATTCCTATTCACAGGCTAAGTGATTGACGTGCTTCCGACTGGTGCATACGGCGCGTCACTAGTTGCTGAAATAAGCCAGACTGCGAGTCGGCTCTATACAGCGCTATACGGCGCCTGCGCACCGACGTTCGGCTTCTTTCGGCAACTTGTGACGTGCCGTATGCACCGATCGGAAGAACGTCAATCACTTAGCCTGTGAATAGGAATGCCCACTCCCGCGGGATTCACTTCCCCGGAAGCCGGGGGGGGGGTGGGCGGGAGGATTTGTGCTAGTAGGGATGTTTGGGGTGCTTGTGCAAGGAGGGGGATCGGTGGGATATATATGCTAGGAGGGGGATTTGGAGTACAGGGGGAGAGTATTGTGGGGTAGAGGATTTGTGGTAGGAGGGGGATCGATGGGATATTTATGCTACGAGGGGGATTGAGGGGGCAGAAATTTGTGCTGGGAGATGGGATTTCAGTAGGGGGTGGATTTGTAATAGGTGGAGGGATAATTAATGCTTAGGCAGTAGTCATGCAGATAGGTGCCCAATTTTTACTGACACATAATGCTCATATATGTTTGGGGGGGGGCAGTTTGGCATGTTCGCTCTAGGTGACCTTGTCCCGGCACTTCCCACAACTACAAAAAGATGATATATCGTCACCTATTTATATATGTGAACGTGGTTTCTTTATCTTTATAGATTAATCTGGTCATATTATATTGTTGTTTACAACTTAAAAAAATGTAATACATTTTTGTCCCATGATCCCATGTAACAATGGTTACAAAAAAACATGGAGACCTACTTGTGACTTTTCTGACTATGACATTTAGGAAAGAGAAAATATGCTAACTAAGTATTTTTGGTGAAGTTTCCCCTGCCACAGAGGAATTTTTTTCTTTGACAGATATGTTTGTGTTACATGGTTTTCCTCTTTCCTTCCCAGTATAAGTTGTTGAAGCTGAAATGGAAATGTTTTATGAGAACAGCACATTCTGCCACGTTTACAACTTGTACAGTGCATACAAATTCTGTGTGAAACAAAACAGTATTTGCAAGATTTATGTCACTATTGATAAGTCTCCACAAGTGCAATTTAGTCTGGTTTATGGGCTCTAAATGTTTTTTTTTTGTTACCTACAAGGCATTGCATACTAGTACATTATGTGAAACTTACCTTAACCACTTATGGACCGCTTACCTGTAGGTGTTTTAGGTGTTTGCAATATCTCCTAAACCTACACGGTTTAGGAGATATTTTCCAAAAGAAATACACCGTTGTATAGACAACCGCGAAGGCGCACTGAGAATGACAGTTTTCTCAATGGCTAATGTCGGCTTTGCCAGCTCCCACGCACATGCGCGGAGTAACCTTCTGGAGAAATGTCTGCGGCTGGAAGGGGAGACAAGGGCGGCTTTGGGGGCTTCGATCTAAGGTAAGTAATCCATAATGAGCTAGTATGCTATATTTATATATTTTTTATTTTATTTTGGGGTTTACACCTGCTTTAAGCCTCTAACTGGAGAGATTAGGCAAAGCAGCAGGCATTATCTACAGTTGCAAGAAGAACCCTTTTGGAATGATATGGATTTCTGCACAAATTGGTCATAAAATGTGTCTGATCTTCATCTAAGTCACAACAATAGACACTCACAGTCTGCTTAAACTGATAACACACAAAGAATTAAATGTTACCATGTTTTTATTGAACACATCATGTAAACATTCACAGTGCATGTGGAAAAAGTATGTGATCCCTTGGATTTAATAACTGGTTATACCTCCTTTGGCAGAAATAACATTAACCAAACGTTTCCTGTAGTTGCATATTCTTGACCATTCCTCTTTACAGAACTGTTTCAGTTCAGCAATAGTCTTGGGATGTCTTGTGTGAATCACTTTCTTGAGGTCATACCACAGCATCTCAATCGGGTTGAGGTCAGAACTCTGACTGGGCCACTCCAGAAGGCGTATTTTCTTCTGTTTAAGCCATTCTGTTGATTTACTTCTATGCTTTGGGTCGTTGTCCTGTTGCAACACCCATCTTCTGTTGCGCTTCAGCTGGTGGACAGATGGCCTTAAGTTCTCCTGCAAAATGTCTTGATAAACTTGGGAATTCTTTTTTCCTTCGATGATAGCAATCCGTCCAGGCACAAAAGATAAATGACGCCTATTGTCCTGCAATTTGCAAAATGTTTGGCCCGAAAGAGTTGGCCATTGGGGAAAATAGGATCCCTGATATTAAAATAAATTAACATAAATTTGCAATAATTGCAGGCGCCACATATAAAGGTACCTCTATGTTTGCAAGGCTCTTTTCGAAATTCTCCTTTAAATCTGCTTGTTACAAGACGATCTTTAATAGAGGGAGCTCTTCTAAGGGTAAAGGATAGTTCCAATTTGGTTCTTTGGGCCAGATACATTGACGACATCCTCCTCTTATGGGATGGCACTTCCGACTTTCTTGAACAGTTTTTTTTGCCATTAAATAACAATGACAGAGGTATTGTATTGACACATGAGTCCAGAAGAGATACATTTTCTAGATCTGGATATTGGTTTGACCAATCAAGAATTTTAATTCAAAACCTACTTGGAATGACAAAGTTTATGGACTCAGCTATATGAACTATATAAGATTTCTCTTATTGTGTTATTTACTTTTTAACCCTTTTCTTTATTTTTTGATTCACTATCATCAATGATTTTGTATTTTCATGTTTTAGCCCTGTACTGTTTATATTTATAATTTTTTGCACAAGTTGATTCGTGTAGTGCCGGCTGCTTTTGTTATATATTCTAAACACGAAGGGCCGGATATCTGTTGATACGCCGCGTAAGTTCTAGGATGCGCCGGCGTATCTTTTTTCTGTATTCAGAAAGCAAGATACGCCGGAATTTTGCTAAGATACGAGCGGTGTAAGTCTCTTACATCGTTGTACCTAAGTTGCATATTTATGCTGGCCGCTAGGTGGCGCTTCCATTGATTTATGCATTGAATATGGTAATGAGCTAGATACGCCAATTCAGAAACGTATGTGCGCCCGGCGCATTTTTTTACGTCGTTTGCGTAAGGCTTTTTCCGGCGTAAAGTTACCCCTGCTATAGGAGGCATAGTCAATGTTAAGTATGGACATTCGCGAATAGGGGTTTACATAAGTTACGTTCGCGCCGAAACCATTGAGTATTTGCGGCATAATTTTGAGCATGCACACTGGGATATGTCCATGGCCGGCGCATGTGCAGTTCATTAGGCGCGTCATTTACGTGGGGTCACGGCTAATTTTAATACAACGCACCCCCTACCTGCCTAATTTGAATTACGCGCACTTACGCCTGCACATTTACTGCTCTGTGAATACAGCACTTGCCTCTCTAAGTTGCGGCGGCGTAGTGTAAACAAGATACGCTACGCCCGCACAAAGTTATGCCGGTCTTTTTGAATCAGGCCCTAAGTGCTGTTTTACACTATTTACCACTTATTATAGGCTTACGTATGGATAAATATCAACCATGGGAGTTTATGCCCATTTTAACTGTATCTGAGCACCACATTGCAAAATGCTTTTTAATTTTAATATTCATGGCACAGTCACCTATCCATCCATATCTCCATGTTTTATTATGTTGAGAAATCACTTTGAAAAACAACCCACTAGCATTTCTAGGTGTGGCAATCTTGAGTAAGGGCAGATAATTCATGTACCATTTGCTTGCTGGAATTAATTTACCCTTAGCTGTAGCTTGCTTGGGCAAGAGGGTGTGCAAGAGGGTGTGCATAGTGTGAGGGATTTGCTCGGTAGCGGGTGTGTGTGACCCCCTGGATGGGTTCACTACACGCTGAACTGTACAAAAAAGGCAGTTGAGGATGATTGAAAACAAATGATATGGTTTATTTTTCCATATTGCTGGATACACGTGCAAGCATCAAAACAGCACAAACAAAATGAAACATAAAATAAACCCTTGCCACTTGGGGCGTCTACCTTCCCAACACAGGAACCTACCTATGGAGTCTGGCACAGCCTACTGCTCGGCAGACTTCTGGTCCTACAGCAGAAAACAAAAAGTCTCTTTGATATTTCTCACACAGAAATATCCATCAGCACCTCACCTCTTTAGTACTGGTTGTGACTGCTCCTTCACTCACACAGCCTCAGGATGCAGCAATCAGTCGTCATCCCTAGGCTATCTTTATAGGGGCTTTAATTGCTTAATTCAGAACAGCTGAAGCCTTCCATTCGTCCTAAAGCTCTCTGGCCATTTTCTGCAGCCGACGCCCAATAGTAATTGGTGTATTGTCTGAACAAGGCAGAAATATATCTCCCGTCTGGGACAACACACACAGATTTACCTGACTTCCTGTCACAATAGGTAAGAAAGCCCCAGTTCCTTGCCTTAATCTAGGCTTACCTCTAGGTGCAAGTTGTCAAAAGTGGGTTTACAAACACTTTAATACATTGAGGAGCCATTGAAAGTAAATGGCATTGCACACTTAATATGTGTTCTACCGCATGTCACTGCAAGATAGCTGCCCAGTGAAAATTTAGACAACTGTGCATATCATGACTTTTCTATGACATGTAAAACAGATGGTGCAGCTCTATAAATCAAGTCCACTAATTAATAAAAACACCCTCCGTGGGATCTTCAGTGCAGATATATGAATAAAAAGCATGCAGAAATCTTTGTGACTGTGTGATACCTCCACCAATGCTAAATGATGGCCGCTCACCTCACAGCGTGGACCCTTTGGTCATAAAGGGTGAGATAAACCTTCCCTTTTCGGGCTCACAAGGCTGGTACAAAGTAAGTCCTGGCCACTCCAATAGCTATGATATTTCACAATAGGAAGATCACTCCCAGATAATGCATGTAATAAAATGTAGAACCATAGTGCTCTCCGTATTTTAAATATTTAATAATAAAAGAAGGTAATGCACTTACAAATCATAGCACTCAGCCAGTGCTAGCATGAACAGCGTGTATATAAACAAAGATGTACGATGGCCGCGAGTGACGTCACAGTGCTTTCCTGACTTCCGTACGCATTACTTTCTATAGGCGGGGACTTCTTTAGTGGATTCTGCTGAAGAAGTCCCCACCCATAGAGACGTAACGTGTTCGGAAGTCAGGAAAACGTAACGTCAATCGTGGCCGGTTTGTATACACGCTGTTCATGCTAGCACTGGCTGTGCCCAAAAGGGAAGGTTTATCTGACCCTCTATGACCAAAGGGACCACGCTGTGAGGTGAGCGGCCACCATTTAGCATTGGTGGAGGTGTCGAGCAGCCACAAAGATTTCTGCATGCTTTTTATTCATATATCTGCACTGAAGATCCCACAGAGGGTGTTTTTATTGATATGTGGCTTGATTTATAGCGCTGCACCATCTGGTTTTACATTTTTATCTCATGCCCCGTACACACGATCGTTTTTCGGCATGAAAAAAAAACGAAGGGCCAGATTTACAGAGCCCTTACTCCGGTCTATTTCGCGTTAGACCGGAGTACTTTCAAATTACGTGCGTCGTTTCATTAGTCTGAATCCTCAAACCATGAAACAACGGCTTCGGGCTTCAATCCGACTGGCTTACGTGTTCGTACGCCTTCGGATCTACGCTGCAATAAATTTGTGGCCGCTGGGTGGAGTTCCCGTCGTTTTCCGCGTCGGGATATGCAAATGAGCTTTTTCCGACGATCCACGAAGTTACGAGCGTCATTCGCAATCTCTTACGGCATCTGTAGTCATCTTTTTGCCGCGTAAAGTTATTCCAGCTTTTATCTGGTCTAGTATTAGACAGCCCATGTTAAGTATGGCCGTCGTTCCCGCGTCGAATTTCAATTTATTTTTTTATTTTTTACGTAAGTCGTCAGGGAATAGGAATGTACGTAAACGACGCTATTTAAACAAAAAATTACGTTATTTCGCGCAATGCACGGCGGGAAATTTCTGAACGGAGCATGCGCATTTCGATCGCCGCGGGGACGCGCCTAATTTAAATGCTTCACGCCCCCTAATCGCATATTTCAAATCCGCTGCGAGAAATACACTACGCCGCCGTACCTTACGGGCCAAAATCTACATGAATTCGTTGTAGAGACAGGTAAAATACGGCGGCGTAGTGTATCTCTGATACTCTGCGCCAATGTAATTGTACCTGAATCTGCCCCGAAGTTTTTAAAAACGTAATTTAAAATGATCATGTGTGGGATTCACATCGTTTTTCATCTTCTGAAAAACTAGATTTTTTTTTTTTAAATGTCGTTTTTTGGGTTGTAAAAAATGATCGTGTGTGGGCTAAAACGATGTTAAAAGCGACATTTTAAACCCACGCATGCTCATAAGCAAGTTAGGAGATGGGAGCTTGAATGGAACCTCCCCTTTACAGTGCCGTCGTACGTGCTGTACGTCACCGCGCTTTGCTCATCATTTTTTTTAAAACGATAGTGTGTGGGCAACATCGTTTTTAATGATGAAGTTGGAAAAATATTAAATTTTATAGTGTTTTAAAACTGTAGATTTAATATTTAATTTAGTGTAACAAAATGCCAATAAATACTCACCTAGCATGAAAATAAAAAGCAGCATACTACGCTATGTTTTTGCTGTCTGAGTTGAGTCAGTTATGAGTTACATATCAATTAATCTCTAGGACTAGGTTAATACTCCCATGACCTAGATAGCTCCCGCTCTACTTCGAGGTTCCATTATGAGAATAAGGCACATCTGGATTAGCTATTCTACCTGCGGAGGACAGCTCCAGGTGCAAGTGCCTCCAGATGGCAATATGATTCTTTCACACAATACTCTCCTTAATCTTTCTTGCGCTATAAACAAGAAAAGAGCGTCAATATGTTTTACTCTTTGCTATAATAAATATCCTCAAAAAAAAAAAAATTTCTTCACCAGTTTAGGCCAACGTGTATTCTTCTACAAAATTTATGGTAAAAATAAGTGTATATACTTTTTGGGGACCATTGACATTTATACAGCGTTCAGTGCTAAAAATAGCCACTGATTACTGTATAAATGTCACTGGTAGGGAAGGGTTTAACACTAGGGGGCGATCAAGGGGTAAAGTGTTCCCTTGGGAGGTGTTTTTAACTGTAAGGGGGAGAGGACTGATAGGGAGTAGAGATAGATTGTTGTTCCTGATCACTAGGAACAGCAGAACCCTCTTTAATCCCTTGTCAGAATGGAAATTTGTTTATTTACATACACAGATCCCCAATCTGGCTCTCTATGGAGTGATTGTGGGTGGCCGGCAGACATTGCGGCCACCTGCCACGCGCATCGGTTGTGGCTTCGCATGCTCTCCCTATACCTCTTAAAGCGGTCGATGTACAACCAAGGGCAGTTTGCGCAGCCGTGCCAATCTCCTGCCATATAACGACCGTGGCTGGTCGGCAAGGGGTTAAATAATAATGCACTGCATTACCGATGATCAGCAAATTTAAAAAAAAAACAATAACACAGGTAAATTGATAATCCAGCTCCCTTGCTATAAAATGCCGGGCTCACAGCAGGCAGGGCCGGCCTTTGCGTTGTGCGGGCTGTGCGCCCGCACAAGGCGCCATGGGAACACGGGCGCCGTGCATAGGGTTGCCACCTATTTTGCCCGGGCACACATTCCACCGTCCTGTGGCTTGTAGCAGCCAGATTTCTGTCTCGGGCGGCGCGCGTGATCCCGTACTCTGCGCTGCGCTGGTGCCCTGTGATTGGCCGAACGGGCCATGTGCAATGTGCGAGGCGGGCCGGGAAGCAGATATGGGGGTCTATGAATGGCTGTGCTGATCATGTGTTAAGGTGTGGGCGGGGCTGCACTGTGGATACGAGGATCATCGTGCCTGCTTGCTCCCGGAGTCCTGCCTCACGATGTGAGTCCTGCTCATCTGCTTTGCTGTTTGTCACCCCCCCATCTCCTCTGTTGTGTCACCCCCCCTTCTCCTCTGTTGTGTCACCCCCCCTCCTCTGTTGTGTCACCCCCCCTCCTCTGTTGTGTCACCCCCCTTCTCCTCTGTTGTGTCACCCCCCTTCTCCTCTGTTATGTCACCCCCCCTCCTCTGTTGTGTCACCCCCCATCTCCTCTGTTGTGTCACCCCCCTTCTCCTCTGTTGTGTCACCCCCCCTCCTCTGTTGTGTCACCCCCCATCTCCTCTGTTGTGTCACCCCCCCATCTCCTCTGTTGTGTCACCCCCCCATCTCCTCTGTTGTGTCACCCCCCCATCTCCTCTGTTGTGTCACCCCCCCATCTCCTCTGTTGTGTCACCCCCCCATCTCCTCTGTTGTGTCACCCCCCCATCTCCTCTGTTGTGTCACCCCCCCATCTCCTCTGTTGTGTCACCCCCCATCTCCTCTGTTGTGTCACCCCCCATCTCCTCTGTTGTGTCACCCCCCCATCTCCTCTGTTGTGTCACCCCCCCATCTCCTCTGTTGTGTCACCCCCCATCTCCTCTGTTGTGTCACCCCCCATCTCCTCTGTTGTGTCACCCCCCCATCTCCTCTGTTGTGTCACCCCCCCTGTTGTGTCACTCTGTTGTGTCACCCCCCTGTCCTCTGTTGTGTCACCCCCCATCTCCTCTGTTGTGTCACCCCCCCATCTCCCTGTTGTGTCACCCCCCCATCTCCTCTGTTGTGTCACCCCCCATCTCCTCTGTTGTGTCACCCCCCATCTCCTCTGTTGTGTCACCCCCCCATCTCCTCTGTTGTGTCACCCCCCCTGTACTCTGTTGTGTCACCCCCCTGTCCTCTGTTGTGTCACCCCCCCTGTCCTCTGTTGTGTCACCCCCCCTGTCCTCTGTTGTCACTCCCCCCCTCTGTTGTGTCACCCCCCTTCTCCTCTGTTGTGTCACCCCCCTTCTCCTCTGTTGTGTCATCTCCTCTGTTGTGTCACCCCCCCTCCTCTGTTGTGTCACCCCCCTCCTCTGTTGTGTCACCCCCCTCTCCTCTGTTGTGTCACCCCCCCTGTCCTCTGTTGTGTCACCCCCCCATCTCCTCTGTTGTGTCACCCCCCCCATCTCCTCTGTTGTGTCACCCCCCTGTCCTCTGTTGTGTCACCCCCCCTGTCCTCTGTTGTGTCACCCCCCCCCGTCCTCTGTTGTGTCACCCCCCCTGTCCTCTGTTGTGTCACCCCCCATCTCCTCTGTTGTGTCACCCCCCCATCTCCTCTGTTGTGTCACCCCCCCATCTCCTCTGTTGTGTCACCCCCCCATCTCCTCTGTTGTGTCACCCCCCCATCTCCTCTGTTGTGTCACCCCCCCATCTCTTCTGTTGTGTCACCCCCCCATCTCTTCTGTTGTGTCACCCCCCATCTCCTCTGTTGTGTCACCCCCCCATCTCCTCTGTTGTGTCACCCCCCCCATCTCCTCTGTTGTGTCACCCCCCCCATCTCCTCTGTTGTGTCACCCCCCCTGTCCTCTGTTGTGTCACCCCCCCTGTCCTCTGTTGTGTCACCCCCCCTGTCCTCTGTTGTGTCACCCCCCTGTCCTCGGTTGTGTCACCCCCCCTGTCCTTGGTTGTGTCACCCCCCCTGTCCTCGGTTGTGTCACCCCCCCTGTCCTCGGTTGTGTCACCCCCCCTGTCCTCGGTTGTGTCACCCCCCTGTCCTCTGTTGTGTCACCCCCCCTGTCCTCTGTTGTGTCACCCCCCCTGTCCTCTGTTGTGTCACCCCCCCATCTCCTCTGTTGTGTCACCCCCCATCTCCTCTGTTGTGTCACCCCCCCATCTCCTCTGTTGTGTCACCCCCCCATCTCCTCTGTTGTGTCACCCCCCCCATCTCCTCTGTTGTGTCACCCCCCTCATCTCCTCTGTTGTGTCACCCCCCTCATCTCCTCTGTTGTGTCACCCCCCTCATCTCCTCTGTTGTGTCACCCCCCATCTCCTCTGTTGTGTCACCCCCCTCTCCACCTCCTCTCTCCCACCCACCACTCTTTCTCTAATTTCCCACCAACTCACCCAACCCCCTCTTTCTCCCCCTCTCACCTCCTCCTCTCTCCCACCCACCACTCTTAAATCCCCCCTCTCTCTCTCATCCTCACCCCAACCAACTCTCTCTCTCTCTCTTTCTCTCCACAATTAAAGGAAGGAAAACGACACTACAGTAGAGGAGCTCCACCCACAAACTCTGGCTCAAAGCGTCTCTCGGTAAGACAGTCTAATGGGGGTCTTTCATGGGGAAGGGGATACTGATGGGTGGGTTCCCTGATCTAATCAAGGGGGGACCGATATAAGGTAAAGGGAGTCCTGGTGGACTACAAGGCCCAGCATTTTACTATAGGAGGCATTGGTGGACTACAAGACCCAGCATTTTACTATAGGAGGCATTGGTGGGACTAAAATGCTGAGCCTTGTAGTCCACCAATGGATCTATAGTAAAATGCACCAATGCTGTAGTGTCAGTGTGTATTGTGTAGTGGTCTGTGGGTAGTGTATTGTGTAGCGGTCAGTGTGTATTGTGTAGCAGTCTGGGGGGGGGGCTCCACAGGATTAGCTCGCACAGGGCGCCTGAACACCTAAGGCCGGCCCTGACAGCAGGCATATTGTGAGTGTATGTTGGAATTGATAGGCAAAGCTAATAATCGGTATAGGGAGATTTTAGACAGATCTGAGGCTTAATTGTGTTATTCTGTGCTGTGTATCATAGTAGTATGCTACATTGTCTTGTGTGTAGACATGTGTGTTTTTTCACGTCTCAAATTCGAACACATTTTTTGTTATTCGAAAATTTGGATGTATGCAAATTTCTGAATGGCAATAGTAATGAATTGAAACAAATACGTAATAACAAAATTACATTTCAGATTAAATTTTATTTTAAATCGAATTTGAAACTAAATTGAATCATGTTTTAATCTAATTCGAATTTACAAATAGAATAAAATAGAATAGAAAAAAAAGGAATTAAATAGAAAAGAATAGAATAGAAAATAATAGAATAGAATAGAATATAATAGAAAATAAAAGCCTAGAATATATTAAAGTAAAACAGAACAGAATACAACATAAAACAATAGAAAACAAATAAAAATAAAGGGATAGAATATAGAATAAAGAAATATAATATAAAATAAAAGAATACGATAAAATAGAATATAAATTAAAAGAATACAATAAAATAGAATATAAAATAAAAGAATACAATAAAATAAAATAAAAAAGAACAGAGTAAAACAGAACAAAATAGAATATAATATAAAAAAAACACAATACAGTTGAATAGAAAATACAGGGATACAATAGAAAAGAATAGAATAGATTAGAAAATAATAGAATATAATAGAGTAAAAAAGAACAGAATACAAAATAAAACAATAGCAAAAAAAAATAGAAATAAAGCTATAGAATAGAAAATAAAATAAAAGAATAATAAAATAAGAGTAGAATAGGACTACAACGGAACAAAATATAATAGAACATAAAAGAACAGACTAAACAGAAATAGAAAATACAGGAATATAATAGAATAAAAAAAATAACAATAGCATACAATACCATGTACCTTTCAATATGTAGGTAGAACTACCAGGGAGCTGAAAGTAAGGATCAATGAGCATGTAGCCAATATCATCAAAGGCTACCCTGATCACAGTGTTTCCAAACATTTTGATCTTTTTCACAATAGAGATCCCCGTAAACTTAGATTTTTTGGGATTGATAGGATTACTAGCCACTGGAGAGGTACCAACCTCACCAGGGCAGTATCCCAAAATGAGACCCAGTGGCTGCATCGGTTGAGAACTATGCGACCACAGGGTCTCAACATTGAGCTCGATTTAAATTGTTTCCTTACTAATGATTAAAATTGATTTTATTACTACAGTATTATTATTTTGATACAGACTCGCAGTTTTAAGTTTTAAATTTTAAATTTTAAATCGTTTTAAATGTATATTGTATTTGATATCTATTTATCTGGATTTCATAAGGATCATAACGTGAGATTATTGTTATATGTTTATATTATGTGATTCATTTAAGCGTCCTACTATGTACAATATATTGCGAGATGTGCATTGGTTGCAGAGGTAACCGGGACCGAGGCTGTGATTGGCCAAAATTATCCCACTGCTGATAGCCGAGACCTATAATACCTGGTCTAGTGCGTGTGTCTAGTGCGCTTCCTGATGACGAATTATTGAAACGTACGTCGAGGCGGTACGTGACCACGCACAGCAACTTCCGGTCCAGCTGGTTCTCTACACAAGGGAAGTGGAACGCACGCGAGTGCTCCCCCAGCGAGGACGCATCTTATCCATTGATCCAAAGCCATTAGCCTCAGTGCCGGGACGGAGGGCACCAAAAATAGTAAGGAGCCACTCGGCATTGTGTGTATAAATCCATGTCTTTTAATAAAACGGTATCACGCTATGGCGGCAATTTTCTGTGTTTCTTTGCCCTTTAACGCATGCAACCAAGGGAATCCAGGCTATCTACTGTCCGTGGAGACACAACGCTTTATTTGACCTATTTTCTAACGAGAAAGGTCAATAGTTTGCGGTAAGGAGCCATCCTGTTTACACTGTCGGTGTTTAGTTGGTGAAGGTGGAAACACTTCATTTGCGATCACTTATATTCACTTATATGAGAGAACAAGTCACAAGGATTTTTAAGGACATTATTAATCCTTTTGCACCTATATGGACATTTTTTCATAATTTTTGGATTTGGTTTCTGCACTTTCTTTTTGGACATTTATTAATAATATTTTTATGCTCATTGCAATTTATGTACTAACACTTTGCACTGTATTGCACTTTTATTCTGATTATCTCCTTTGATGGGGATATACATAGTTCACTATTGTATTTAAACAATCAGTTTCTAGCGCCCCCTGCTGTTTTCCATTTATCGATTCTAATTTGAATTTTTGGGGTGCAGCTCACTTAGTGGTTAATTTATATCACGCTAATACACATTTATTAGTTATTTTGGCGCGAGATCCTTACCCTACCAATTATTCAACTATTTATAGTTTTTTCTACGCAGCCATGGATGTTTTTAATTACATGCAATGTCGACAGACAAATTTGGAAGAAATCTTCCTACAAAAACCCACCCCTAATATGGACCTCGAAAGAGGTTTTAAACAACTCCAGCTCAATATGGAGAAACAGATTAGATTGTGGTGGGATAAAGCATCATTTGAGGTTTACATTTCCAAAAACCTTACTCCTAGGAGATTAAGGTGGGATGTACACCCCAATGATGGCATTGAAGATCCCTCTCTGTTGGATGATTGGTTTCAATTTTTTAATGCCTGTGAACAGAAACTACTGCAGCTCATGATTAGGAGACGCAAATCGAAAAATGTCCTTATTGAAGCCAATATTGCGGATTTAAAAACAACAATGGGACCACTGATGGGAACTCAAGATTTCATAGATAGGGCCCAGTTTTTACAGACCCATTTATGCAAATATGATGGAGAAATCAAAAACAAAAAACTAAAGAAATATCAGAGAGACATTGCAGACTACAGTGAACACAAGGTCTACAAGTGGCAAACAACATCTGCCCCACTTGGGACAGCTGATGCTTCCACTAGGATAGATGGGGAAGTCCAAAAATTGATTACTCCTGCAACTATTAAAACCAAAGTCAAAACTCATACCCCAAAAAAACCACGTACCCCAGCACAGCCTAAAGGTTATCATCTACCTGGAAGCATGGGTACACCCCATGGAGGTATTTACCGACCTCCTCCTCCTAATAACTACTATCCAGCTCCATATATGGTAGCCACTCACAACAGATTTGCCCCATTGGATGGGGGACCTGCAGATTATTATAATCCTCATCATTCACAGGGTCCACAATATTATGCCCCCAGACCTCCGCGAGGTCACCAGAGGGGTAAACATAGAGGTAGACCCACACAGCAACAATCCAATTACCAAACGGGGGGGGAATGGAGGGGATGGAAAGAGCCCTACAAAATTCCCCCGATTATACCCAAGGTCCCTTTAGACAACACAGACCGAGAGGTAAAAGAGGGGGAGCCAGAAAGAAAAAGGCCCCGAGACAATTAGATGAAGGAATATTTAATTTAGCAGGGGTGGAACTGTCAGAGGCTGAATTAACAGTCCTTTCAAAAGGCCTAAAATTTGCCCCAAATAAAAACATTGATAAGTTCGACCTCTTTTTGGATATTGAAAAGTACGTAAGGAAACTTAATATCAAAAAACATTTTTGCCAACAAACCAGTAATCCGCCTCCACTTATTCCCAATAACTATCAACATAGTGGCCTTAAGAACAACTCTGTTTTCAACCCCAACAAGGGCTCACACCATCATGTTGAGGTGTTTAAAAACATGGTACAGGAAAAAATAAAGGATCTGGAGTTGAAGAAACACAATACTAACAACCAATTGGTGACAGAGGGAATTAAGAAATTAGAACAAAATAAGAATATAGTAATACGTCCGGCAGATAAGGGGGGTGGAGTAGTGTTACTCAAAAAAGAGGATTACTATGAAGAGATTCAACGCCTCCTTAGTGACACCACTACCTACCTACCGCTCCCGGGAGATCCCATGTCTAAACTTAAAATAGAACTCTCAAGTTGGGTCAATGAGGGATTGACAAAAACTATATTGACAGAGAAAGAGGCATTATACCTAGTACCGAAAGTACCACGAACTCCAGTATTTTACATTCTTCCCAAGATACACAAAAATAAGACCAAGCCTCCTGGTCGACCCATATTGAGTGGGATCGACTCTTTATTCTCCAGAATAGGAGAATATTTGGAAATATTTTTGCAACCTATGGTCATACTAGGGAAAGCATATTTAAAAGACAGCAAAGAACTTATAAAATCAATAGCTCCTGTTGTTGTCTCAGTGAACACTTGGTTAGTGACAGTAGATGTGGAATCTCTGTATACTAACATTTCACAACAGGATGCAATTACAGCTGTCATGGAGGCTTTTCACGAAAAGTCCACCTTACCAGATGCACAGAAATTGTTTCTGGTAAAAGGCCTCATGCTTGCAATGGGGAACAACTACTTCTGGGCTCAAGGCAATTTTTACAAACAAATTAAAGGGGTCGCCATGGGGGCTCGGTATGCCCCCAGTGTGGCAAATTTGGTTCTTAATAAATGGGAAGAAGAGTCAATTTTTAAAGATAACATGGGATCAGTAGTATACTATAAACGGTATATCGATGATATCATTTTGTTGTGGGAGGGACCCCAGACATCTTTGAACATCTTTTTATCCCAAATGAACGTTAATAATTATGGTCTTAGTTTTACAGCGGAAAGTAGTTTGACTACCATAAATTATTTAGATCTCACGCTCACTAAGGTAAATAACAATATCTGTACCAAAACATTTTTCAAACCCACGGATCGCAATGGCTTTGTGCCCATGAACAGTTGTCACCACCCCAAATGGTTGGGAGCTGTTCCCAAAGGGCAACTAATGCGAATCCGTCGAAACTGCAATGATATTGTTGACTTCGATCAGCAATCGAATTTGCTGATTGACAAGTTCATTGCAAAGGGTTACCCTAAAACCAGGTTGCTAGTGACCAAAGAAGAGGTTAGGAATATGAATAGAGTAACCATGTTGGAATCTAAACCTAAACCTCCTCGCCAAGGAGAAACATCCTTTCTGTCCGGCTATCATAGGCAATATAGGCAGGTTGAAAAGATTTTTAAACAATTTTGGCCTATCTTGTTGAAAGACAATGATTTGGCCAAGATTTTACCTCCTAAACCTACCTTCATCTATAGGAGGGCCCCTGGCCTCAGGAATATGATTGCTGGCAATGTGCCGGACCCTCCCGAGCGACCTTTAACCTTTTTAGATGGCTCCGGTTTTCATTACTGCACTCGATGCAGATCCTGTAAAAAAACGAATAGAATAGGTAGAAAAGTTAGCAAGTTTAGCTCTAGTGTAACCAAACAGGAATTTACTATTAAACCACTCATAACATGCCACTCCAGGTATGTAACGTACGTTTTGGAGTGCCCATGTACCTTTCAATATGTAGGTAGAACTACCAGGGAGCTGAAAGTAAGGATCAATGAGCATGTAGCCAATATCATCAAAGGCTACCCTGATCACAGTGTTTCCAAACATTTTGATCTTTTTCACAATAGAGATCCCCGTAAACTTAGATTTTTTGGGATTGATAGGATTACTAGCCACTGGAGAGGTACCAACCTCACCAGGGCAGTATCCCAAAATGAGACCCAGTGGCTGCATCGGTTGAGAACTATGCGACCACAGGGTCTCAACATTGAGCTCGATTTAAATTGTTTCCTTACTAATGATTAAAATTGATTTTATTACTACAGTATTATTATTTTGATACAGACTCGCAGTTTTAAGTTTTAAATTTTAAATTTTAAATCGTTTTAAATGTATATTGTATTTGATATCTATTTATCTGGATTTCATAAGGATCATAACGTGAGATTATTGTTATATGTTTATATTATGTGATTCATTTAAGCGTTCCTACTATGTACAATATATTGCGAGATGTGCATTGGTTGCAGAGGTAACCGGGACCGAGGCTGTGATTGGCCAAAATTATCCCACTGCTGATAGCCGAGACCTATAATACCTGGTCTAGTGCGTGTGTCTAGTGCGCTTCCTGATGACGAATTATTGAAACGTACGTCGAGGCGGTACGTGACCACGCACAGCAACTTCCGGTCCAGCTGGTTCTCTACACAAGGGAAGTGGAACGCACGCGAGTGCTCCCCCAGCGAGGACGCATCTTATCCATTGATCCAAAGCCATTAGCCTCAGTGCCGGGACGGAGGGCACCAAAAATAGTAAGGAGCCACTCGGCATTGTGTGTATAAATCCATGTCTTTTAATAAAACGGTATCACGCTATGGCGGCAATTTTCTGTGTTTCTTTGCCCTTTAACGCATGCAACCAAGGGAATCCAGGCTATCTACTGTCCGTGGAGACACAACGCTTTATTTGACCTATTTTCTAACGAGAAAGGTCAATAGTTTGCGGTAAGGAGCCATCCTGTTTACACTGTCGGTGTTTAGTTGGTGAAGGTGGAAACACTTCATTTGCGATCACTTATATTCACTTATATGAGAGAACAAGTCACAAGGATTTTTAAGGACATTATTAATCCTTTTGCACCTATATGGACATTTTTTCATAATTTTTGGATTTGGTTTCTGCACTTTCTTTTTGGACATTTATTAATAATATTTTTATGCTCATTGCAATTTATGTACTAACACTTTGCACTGTATTGCACTTTTATTCTGATTATCTCCTTTGATGGGGATATACATAGTTCACTATTGTATTTAAACAATCAGTTTCTAGCGCCCCCTGCTGTTTTCCATTTATCGATTCTAATTTGAATTTTTGGGGTGCAGCTCACTTAGTGGTTAATTTATATCACGCTAATACACATTTATTAGTTATTTTGGCGCGAGATCCTTACCCTACCAATAGCATAAAATAGAAAGAATATAAATATCTTTAAAATTCGAGTGGTGGTTCCTCCCTTTTATCAATAGGTGGCACTGTTGCCTTTGACATTAGTATGACAAGCTACAGTAAATGCAGGCCCACAAGATGACTATGATGATGATATGTGACGTAAATATAAATTTTAAAATCGCTAAAAAGTCAATGTTCCTTTAAATGTCCTAAATGTGACTACAGTGGAACCTTGGTTTACGAGTAAAGCGGTTTACGAGCGTTTTGAAAGAGGAGCAACTTTTTTTTCAATATTTTTGGTTTGGTTTGCGAGCACCGTTTTTTTTGGTAAAAATAAATAAAAATTACACTTACATTTGAAGGATTCCACTGGCCAACCATGCAAAACCGCTGTGTATATGACCAGTTAAGCCGCACAGTGCACAGTACAGTATACAGCACAGCTTTGTGCACTGTATGTGGCCAGAGGACGACTCACAGCACTTCCTGGAGACACTTAGACACTCTCAGCAGGGGAGGGCTTACCTGGAAGTGATGTCAACAGTTCAGAGTTCTCCAGGAAGTGCTGTGAGCTGATGCTTTGGACACATACAGTGTAACTGTGTACTGTACATCAGCTCTACTAAATACAGTACTCTGTACAGTAAAAATATAAGCAGCAACCCCTCTGGCCAGCTTCTCTAAATACAGTACAGTATACAAAGCAGGTGAGCACCAGACTTCTTAACACTGTGCACATTATTTAACTGCAACACAGAGCTTCTTTACATACAGTACAGTATACAAAGCAGGTGAGCACTAGAATTATCTGAGTTTCCATTATTTCCTATGGGAAAATTCACTTTGATATAAGAGTGATTTGGTTTAAGAGCATGCTTCCTGGAACAAATTATGCTCTTAAACCAAGGTTCTGCTGTATATCACATAGAATGCTCTACTCCACATTAAAATCATGTACTGTGCTCATATATAAGCAGTATGTGTTCTTTTTTTATACTCCCTTACCCTCCAAACAATAATGCAAGCCGTTCATCCACTTCAGTTAGCTGTTCTTTTTCAATTTCTGTGCGTCTTGGGAGAAATACTAACCTCACACCTCCAAATGGATGTTCAAATCTCCCAAAAAGAGAATTGTACACAATAGTTAGATACCGTAAAAACGTATTCTGCAAAATATAAACAAAAACCTACTCACAAATAGAAAATCTAAAAACATGTGTTTCCCTTTAAATAACAATATCAAATCTACCACGAGTTCTGTGTTACACCGCTCACTCCATGCACCTTACCAAATATCACGTTTTTTATAAGCATATAGAGTCAATCCTTAATTCCAAGAATCGTGCGTGCAAAAGTCCTCAGAACAAATAAAATATAATGTAATTAATCCAAATCCTATGTTCTACCCACTCACATTTAACCTGCAGAAACCATATTCTTCTTAATGGTAACCGTGAATTATGTCACCAATCCCCACTTTTCACCAGGTGATCACTCCATGAACCTTACCAAATGCTACACATGTCAGCACTCCTCATGAGATATCTTTCCACAAAAAATTCCACCAATTCTTCCACTCATCTAGAGTTATGGCTACCCCATGCAGAGAGAGCAAAAATAATCCATAGTGCAGCAATTCTTAAAAATATATACCATGTATTACAATGCCAATTCACTTACAAACAAACAAAAATTTAAAAGCCTTTCCACTGAACTCAAAATGGCCACCGGGGCACTTCTGGTGTGCGTGATGACGTCAATTTTTTTTGGGAGTCTATTTAGAGGTGCAAGGTGAAGATTTCTCCCAAGAAGGATGATGCACATCAATTTAACAAGAACAGCTAATTAAGGTGGATTAAAGGCTTGCATAATTGTTTGGAGGGTAAGGGTGCATGAAAAGGATCCTGCCCTGTTAAACCGCCGTATGGTCCTGGCCACTGTGCTGTAGTTTCAGGGTCTTGGCAATCTTATAGCCTAGGCCATCGTTATGTAGCGCAAAAATAATTTTTTTTCAGATTCTCAGAGAGTTCTTTGCCATGAGGAGCCATGCTGAACTTCCAGGGACTGGTATGAGAGCGTGAGAGCGATAACACCAAATTTAACACACCTTTTTCCCATTCATACCGGAGACCTCGGGCTTTCACACTCGAGTGACAGGAGAGATTTACAGGTGCTTTTCAGGTGCTCATTTTAGTGCTATAGCGAATGTAAAGCGCTTCAGTGTGAAAGTAGCCTTAGGGGAGTAATCACTTTTGTTGTTAGCGGTTTAGACATTAATGGCTGTGTTATTTTAAGGGGACAGCAAATTTACACTGTTATACAAGCTGTACACTCTATACCTTACATTGTAGCAAAGTGTCCTTTCTTCAGTGTTGTCACATGAAAAGATATAATTTTTTTACAGAAATAGAAAATAGGGGTGTACTCATTTTTGTGAGATATTGTATATGCTCTCATTAGCAACCTGACGCTTTTGTTTCATAAGACAGCTTCTTAGTAAGCAGATATTTGATTCTGATGATGGGAGGGGATATGAACATGGCATTAGATCCTCCTACCTTAGATGTCTGAAAGGGTGTTTCCCATTTATCTTATGCAAAACTGCGCAGAGCCAAGAGACTTCTGCAAGACTTGCAATTAATGGACAGTTGAAGAACTCTCCATGTACATGACAGAGATTACACCATCTTTTCAGCAAAACATAAGCCATATACGAGAATCGATTACATTTTGCTATCCCAGAATGCACTGTGATGTATATTGGAGGCCTTCATTTACACTATCACGCACCAACTAACTGTTTCATAGAATGGGGGGACACGGGTTCTCAGGAATGGAACTGGAAGATCAATGAGACTGTCTTGAAAGAATATGAGAATCAGCTCCATTATGCAGATGGGAGGCACATAAATGTTATATGAGAGGAATTCTTATATCCCTAGGAGCACACAGTTTGGAGAGATCGGCCTGCTTGAATTGGCGCACAAGAAATCTTATGCACAACAGACTGAGGAAAAACTCTTGTGCTTACGAGACAAATTAAATTTATTACTAATGGACAAAGCAAAAGCCAAGCTAACTCGGTGCAGGCGGACATATTATGAATATGGAAATAAGTCTAGCAGGATGCTAGCTAATATGCTCGGAAAGACAAGTGCATGGAACCATATTGAGTGAATTATAAGTCAAGGAGATACTTCCAGTTAGCGGCTCACAGTCAATTCCAAAGGCATTTAGAGATTACTACACCAGCCTATACCAGATAGAGAGTCAACTAACTACTTTGGGGATTTCAAATAGAGGGGAGATGGCTAAAGAATACATACTGGCCTAAGGAATGCCTAGGTTTCCTAAAGAAGATGCAGGGGACATAGATAGTCCAATTACAATAGAGGAATTTTCAGAACCCCTAAATTATTGAAACCAGGTAAGGCCCCAGGCCCCGATGGATATATTCTATTCTACTATAAGACCTTTTCTGAAAAATTTGCGCAATTTTTTTTAGCGACCTTTAATTCGATACACGACTGGCAAATGATGCCTGTGGAGACATTATTTGGCCCACATAACAGTAATCCCTAAGGAAGGAAAGGATCCATCTCAATGTTCTAGTTATCGTCCAATTTCATTGATAAGCGTGAACCTTAAGATCCTCACGAAAATACTCGCCAATAGATTACTAACTTATATTCCCTCTTTAATACATCCGGACCGGATTTTTTTCCTTTAGAACACCTTTAAGTGCCATATATTGAGAGCCATGTTGCAACATATAGGATTGGGAAGTGGGATGCAGAACTGGATCGCAAGTCTATATTCTTGTCCAAAGGCAAGGGTGAAGATAAATGATACAATGTCCGGACCCTTTTCTATATGTAACAGAACACGACAGGGATTTCCACTTTCCACAACCATCTTTATCCTCACATTAGAACCTTTCCTAAGAACTATAGGGGCCAACCCAGATATTAGGGGTATATTAATAAAGTGGTCGCATATGCGGATGAGTTGTTATCTTTTATAACTTTTTCAGTTATATCTTTACCAACCCTGCTATTGGAGTTATGTGCATATGGGAACTAAATCTAAATCAGAGGCGATGGGCGTGAAGGTGAATACTTCCCTGCAACATCAGCTAGCTGCTCACTTCGCTCTTAGATGGACAAGCTCCCATATATGCTATTTAACCACTTAAGACCCGGACCAATACGCTGGTAAATGACCCAAGGTGTTTTTGCGATTCGGCACTGCGTCGCTTTAACAGACAATTGCGCGGTCGTGCGATGTGGCTCCCAAACAAAATTTGCGTCCTTTTCTTCCCACAAATAGAGCTTTCTTTTGGTGGTATTTGATCACCTCTGCGATTTTTATTTTTTGCGCTATATACAAAAATAGAGCGACATTTAAAAAAAAAAAAAAAAATTTGCGTCCTTTTCTTCCCACAAATAGAGCTTTCTTTTGGTGGTATTTGATCACCTCTGCGATTTTTATTTTTTGCGCTATATACAAAAATAGAGCGACATTTTTGAAAAAAAAACACTATTTTTTACTTTTTGTTAAAAAAAAAAAATCAAATAAACTAAATTTTAGTCAAACATTTAGGCCAAAATTTATTTAGCCACATGTCTTTAGTAAAAAAAAAAAATCGCAATAAAAAAAAATAGCTACCTAGCGGGAACAGCGACACTAATACAGCGATCAGAAAAATGATCGCTTAGTGACGCTGGCAATAGGGAGTGAAATGGTTAACTAGGGTGGTGATCAGGGGGTTAAAACTTTATTAGGGGGGGTGGGGGGGCTATCCTGAACCTAACACTAACTGTTTTTTACACTGCCTGTCACACTGACACTAAATGCAGTGATTAGATCACTGCATTCAGTGACACTGTGACAGGGGGGTGGGGGGGGGGGGCGATCACAAGGGGTTAATATGCCTATGTGAGTGTGTGTCAGTGTTGTGTTGGTGCACACTTACTTGTGATGTCTTCTCTCATCAGCAGCGCTGGGAAACAGCGCTGCGATGAGAGAATACATAATTTCCTCCTTCCTGTGTAAACACAGGAGGAGGAAGTGACAGGTTGGGAGCGCGCTCCCATTGGCTGGGAGCGATCGCGGGGGGGCGGGTATTCGCCGACATCCGCCCCCAGATCCCGGATCGCTCCCGGAGCCAGGGGGACCCCCGCACGCCGCGGAGGGGGTCCCGATGGGACCCCCGAACCGCACTTAGGCGGGGACGTAAATTTACGCCCTTGTGCCTGTACGTGCCATTCTGTGGCCGTATATGTGCGTGTGGGGTTCCTTAAGTGGTTAAGGACTAAAATACCAAACAAGTTAAATTGAGTGTTCGACTTCACAACTTCACACTATTGAGACGACAGATTAAATTAGACTTTTAGCGGTGGGACAAGGAGGTCTTTATGTGGTTTGGTAGAATCAATATCATAAAAATGAACATAATGCCGAGATTACTATACCTGTTTCAGACCTTACCTATCAAGCTCTCCCCAGGATTTCTGAGGGATGTGAGATCAAGATTTGCAAAGTTTATATGGGCGGGAAAATCCGCAAGAGTAGGTAGGGATATTCTGACTTTAACAAAAAAGAGAGGAGGAGTGGGATTCCCTGATCCGATGGGCTATTTTGAAGCATCACATTTAGCACGGGTAGTGGACTGGTGTCTACATCAGAAGGATAAGCCATGGATACACATGGAGCAAACGGACCAGAGTTTTAGGAATCTAAGGCGACGGGGAATCAGCAGGCTAATGCATTTCTCAATAGACAATCATGTGATGACTAATGAGGAGATTGAGCATGCGTTCGCAGGTTATCTAGACCCATTTAGGCATATACAGCTTAATGCCTTTCTTCGATCAATAACATTGTGAACGACAGTGATATGTATACCATCTAAGTTTGAGCAGATATGCTCAAAGGAAGAACCACTGAGACATGCACTTTCATGTATGTATGCCCTGCTGACAGAGTCAGAAGCCCCACAAGAACTGGCCTTCCTACAAGCCTGGGAAAGGGATCTGGGGGTTACATATTCGAAGGCACAGAAAGATAAGATCTTTATGCTTATGCATAAAGCGTCAATGGCCATGTGGTATAGAACCCGGGTATTGTTGAACCGGATATTTCCACAAGTATTAAATCTGCGTTTGCGCTGACAGGGTGCGGAGGGCACTATGGTACACATATTTTGGAAATGTCCGGGACTAAAAGAATTCTGGAAGATGGTTTTCTGAAACAGTCAAAGAAATTACAGATGTGTCTCTTGGAGAAAACCCAGCAGCCTTTTTGCTGCACGACATTCCTTTATCTACGGAAAAATACAAAAACTCCCTTTTAAGGCATCTGCTTACAGCAGCAAAAGCCTGTATCCCAATCCTTTGGAAAAGCACAGTATCTCCAACGAGATCACAATGGCTAGGTATAGTAACAGAAATTCAATAAATGGAAAATCTTACTATGATGCTGAGAGAGCAAGAAGATAAATACTGTATCAGAAAGTTTGGACTCCCTATATTACCGTATTTATCGGGGTATAGCGCGCTCCCGCGTATAGCGCGCACCCCTAAAGTTGCCGCCATTCCTGTGGAAAAAACGTTTTTTGTACTTACAGTTTTGGTGTCTTGCGCGGCGTCCATCGGCGGCTTCGGGTGTCCTCTTCGTCCGGTCCGGCGTCCGTCTGCGGCTTCGGGTGTCCTCTTCGTCGGGTCCGGTGTCCTCTTTGGCGGGTCCGGCGTCCTCGCGGCATCCTCGCGGCGTCCTCGCGGCGTCCTCCTCGCTTTCCCGCGCCGAGTTTCAAATACTCCGCCGGCATATACCGAGCGCAGTACACTCGGGTATAGTCGGGCAGACTCGGCTCCTCTCGCGCTGACGTCCTGGACGTACAGGACGTGAGCGCGAAAGGAGCCGAGCCTGCCCGACTATACACGAGTGTACTGCACTCGGTATATGCAGGCGCAGTACACTCGTGAATAGTCGGGCAGGCTCGGCTACTCTCGCGCTCACGTCCTGTACGTCCAGGACGTCAGCGCGAGAGGAGCCGAGTCTGCCCGACTATACCCGAGTGTACTGCGCTCGGTATATGCCGGCGCAGTATTTGAATCTCGGCGCGGGAAAGCGGCTATCGGCGTATACCGCGCACCCACGATTTTGCCCTGATTTTCAGGGCAAAAAAGTGCGCGGTATACGCCGATAAATACGGTACATATAGGGAACAAAATCCTTTAAAAGAAAATCATCAAAATTGAGCTTTAATAAATAACTTTTGGATACGCGTGCTGGGGAGCGGCGTGGAGGTGAGGTTGGGGGGAGGGATGGATGGCAGAAGGGGGTATAATATAATATATTTTTTTGTTTTGTTTTGTTTTTCTCTCTCTCTCTCTCTCTCTCTCTTTTCTTCCTTCTCTTTTTTTCTCTTTCTCTCTTTTTTCTTTCTCTGTTCTTATGAATTCCGGTGGGAAGATAATCAGGGTTATTCCTGGTTAAGGAACACATAACAAGGGTAGAAATGTCAGTCTTATAGTATATTAAGGAATTGTAAATGATGAACGAGTTAAAAAATAATATAACATCTCTAGATATGAAATAACAACTGTGTTTATGGAAGCAGTAAAATAGAGGATGTGTTATATTGATGTATTTACATGTAATACTGTATTCATATCTTTGTGAAAAAATTAAGAATTTATAAAAAAAAAGGACAAATTAAATTAGAGTAAAGTAAATTTTCTTTGTTTATGTCCAGGTATTTGGTGAATATTTATTTATGTTCATATAAGTTTGCTAAGTTTTTCTTTAAAGGGTATAGTATATGAATAATATGATGTCTCCCCTTCACTTATACTTTGTTCAATTCATAATTGTAATTATAGGTGCTTGATTCTGGTCTGTCAGGTACAAGGAGTACCGTTTGCATTCAGTGTTTTACATTTCATAAATATGTTTTAACCACTTAAGGACCAGACCAATATGCTGCTAAATGCCCAGAGGCGTTTTTACAATTTGGCACTGCGTCGCTTTAACAGACAATTGCGCGGTCTTGCAACATGACTCCCAAACAAAATTTGTGTCCTTTTCTTCCCACAAATAGAGCTTTCTTTTGATGGTATTTGATCACCTCTGCGATTTTTATTTTTTGCGCTATATACAAAAATAGAGCGACATTTTTGAAAAAAAATCTATTTTTTTTCATTTTTGTTATAAGAAAAATCGAATAAACTAAATGTTATTCAAACATTTAGGCCAAAACGTATTCAGCCACATGTCTTTAGTAAAAAAAAAAAAATGCAATAAAAAAAAAAACTAGCTACCTAGCGGCAACAGTGACACTAATACAGCGATCAGAAAAATGATCGCTTAGTGACGCTGGCAATAGGCGGTGAAAGGGTTAACTAGGGCGGTGATCAAGGGGTTAAACCTTTATTGGGGGGGGGGTACGGGGGCTACCCTGGACCTAACACTAACTGCCTGTCACACTAATTGTCATACTGACACTAAATGTAGTGATCAGTAAATATATGATCACTGCATTCAGTGACACTGTGACAGGGGGGGGTTAATGTGCCTACATGTCCTGGTGTCAGTGTAGTGTTGTGCAAACTCACTGTGTGATGTTTTCTCTCCTCAGCGGCGGTTGAAAATACCGCGAGAGGAGAGATTACATCACTTCCCCCTTCCTGTGTTTACACAGGAAGAGGCCGGGATGCGCGCATTGGCTGGGAGCGATACGGAGAGGGTGGACAAAAACGAACAGCTGCCCCCTCTTCCCGGATCGCTCCTGAAGCCACGGGGACCGCCGAAAGTACCAGGGGGGTCCGATCGGACCCCCGACCCACGTCTAGGCAGGGATGTACAGGTACGCCAATGTGCCTGTACGTGCCATTCTGCCGACGTATATGTACATGTGGCGGTCCTTAAGGGGTTAATAAATGCTACACTAAAAACACGATCCAAAAATGTTACGGACAATTCTGTTTTAGAAGCGATCGTACGATAATCGGATCATTAGTACAGAGCATTTGAGAACCAATCACGACAGTTCATCCGATATTTTCCGATCGAACAAGCACGAACATTTTTTTCGTACGATACCAGATTGTACAATTTGTGTTTAATCAATACAGTTGCTGTTTGAAAAATACAATAGAAATACACTACAACACATGACATCACTTCGGATTTTTTTATTGTCATACTAATATTTTCGGAATTGTAGTAAACTCTTCATGTTCGATATGCGACTAGCATAAAAAAATAAAAATAAAAAGGCAGTAGTACTGCCATTTGTAAATAACATGCTACTACATTTCTGTGCACAAAAATAGTGTGCAGCTAAAGCACCACACATTCACCAAATCAATAAAATTTAAATAAAAGCTAGGCAATAACTCCCAACAAAACAACGACAGGCCTAAAATAAGGGGCACAAAGATATAGCAGGGGGTTAGCAGATCCTGCAGGACAACGCAGTGATAAGGTAAAGGCTGCATACAAAGTGGCCTATTAATTTTAGCTACAGTAGGTACAATAGGTTGTCTATTTGGACCTGTTCTCATTCATACAAAACTGGTCTACCGCTTGCCAATTTCTACCAAACCATACATTTTCTTTTTACATTGTTAAAATGGTGCAGTTTGGTGTTACCAAGCTATTTCCCTTAGTCACCACTTGATAAAAAAACATTTTAGACCTGAAGATTATTTAACCACTATTTGATCAGCCTATAGACAAATGAATACCGGCTGTGGCTTTCCCATCTTGACTGGACATAATATAATGTCCGGTCAGGAAGTGCCAATCACGTGGCCGTGCAGCGTCGCAATCTGTCACCGGCTGTGTCCATGGGACACAACCACTGACTGACTTGCTGCCGGTGCCATGTGACTGGTGTGACAGCTCACAGCAGGTCACATGACAGCTGTACACAATAGATGTCTTCCTTGCATGCCATCCTTTGTGTACAATTGTGTTGGTAGCTGTGATTGGTCAATTTTATCACCTGGTACAGACTGGGCCAATCAAAGCCACGCGATTAGCTTTGAGAAATCACAGCTTATCACAACAAAACATACTAAATGATTATGTTTCATTCAGTAAAATGCTTGCTTATAGCAATGTAAATCACTGCTATAAGCAAACATATAAAAAAAATGATTACTTCCCCTGAGTAGTACAATATAGCAATGGTAACATTATATTGCTCTGGTCACAGGTGTTATTTTTTTAAAGAAATAAAAAAATTCTAATAAAAAACAATTATAAACAAATTCTACTCATATGATCACCAGTCAGTGTCCCTGATCACGGCCATACCAGTTTTATGATGACGCTGTACTGCACTGCTGACAGTATTTTTCATAAAGTTATGACAAAAAAAAAAATCAAAAAACCCACCCTGCCTCTCACTAAATACCTTGAACTGTCCACTTTTCATAAGGTGTCATTTGGAAATATTTCTACTGTCCTGGCATGGTTGAATGTAAAAAAAAAAGTCAATTTTTCCCCATCCACATCGACTGGACTTTTTTTGGAAACCAACTGAACGTCGATTCATTTCTGGATGGTTTAAAGCTGCCCATACATTAATCATTTTGTTCATTCAACCAGCAGGTTGAATGTAAAAAAAAAAAAGTCCAGTTACCCCCATCCACATACTTGATGTGGATGGGGGACTACTCCCGCTGTGCTATTGTTTTTTGACAGCGGGGAGCCCTTTCCACTGTCAGAACAAACTAATCAGTTTTGCCAGCTATCTGTGAAAATCATTGAGCCAATCACAGAAGCAGCATAAGACATTTCTGGGGGGTCTGTACACCAACTGGGTACAGAACACCTCCAGGGTGCAATATTGCATTGAACTTTACAGAAAATTACAGAGCTGCATATTGAAAAGGAAAGGCAATTTTTTTTATAAGATTAAATTATAAATAAAGCAATATGGTTTGCAAAGCAATTTTTGCATGGCCACACAGCAGTGCCCAGTATCTTTTGCTCTTTGTTTGGTAATAGCTTGCCCATCAACCCCAAAAGGGTCTAAGTTTGCCTCCTATTGACTTTAATAGGGTCCACAATGGATTTAGCTTTTGTGATTTTTTTTATGCATTTGCCAAACCTATGGAGAACCAGATCTCATTAAAATGCTAATTTCTAGTTCTAATTAAGACTTTAAAAATGCAATACCCTATTTCAGCCTATAGGTGTCCATGTGGGAATTTCTGTCTTGTAAATTCATTTGACTACCAGCGGAGGATGTGTCTAAATAAAGCTAAATAAAGATGGGGAAGCTGTATTGTAATGCCTCAGCTGTGAACTACACCTGTCACCAGCCTGGCTGTACCATAAAGTGTCTGTACATTGCAAGATTTGTTGTATGGAATTACAGATCTTTTGGAGAATAGAACAGTACACATATCTGCATTTTAACCATGTTTAGCTGTTTTCTAGGAGTTTCACTTGACTGCAAGGCCGCGTACACACGATCAAATCTATCTGCTGGAAACGGTCGACCCGACCGTCCCAGCAGACAGATTCAATCGTGTGTACGGGCGAGCTGACGGATTTGGCCAGCATGCTTTCAAATCTGTCGCCTGGGAACCCGTCCGCCCGACATGTCTGTTGGTTAGTACGCTAACCAACAGACATGTCTTCTTGCACACGCGCCGAATGGTTTTGACGCATGCGCGGAAGTGTTTTACTTCCTGGTGCGGTGACGTGGTGGCATTAACGTCACCGCCACGTCAGCGTGCCGTCTGCCGGCGGGGATTTTGGTTTGATCGTGTGTACACGATCAAACCAATACGTCCCCAGCAGACAGATTTGTTCAAATTGTTCTGTCCGACCGATTAGAACAAATCTGTCTGCTCGTGTGTATGGGGCCTAAGCGTAAGGCCCGTGAAATGGGGAGACCAGAATAGTGCAACTTACCAATTTTTAGATGTGATGGCTGCATTTGTTTTCTTGTGTTTAGGCTTTCTTCACTTTAGGCTGTGAAACACTGATCTGTTTTTCTTCTGCATTTGCATTAAAACAAGCAGAAGAAGAACGCATGACTAAGGCTACGCTAACCAGCAGACATGTCTTCTCGCACATGCGTCAAATGGTTTTGACGCATGCGCGGAAGTGTTTTACTTCCTGGTGCGGTGACGTGGTGGCGTCAACGTCACCGCTACGTCAGCGCGCCGTCTGCCAGCGGGGATTTTGGTTTGATCGTGTGTACACGATCAAACCAATACGTCCCCAGCAGACAGAATTGTTCAAATCGGTCTGTCCGACCGATTTGAACAAATCTGTCTGCTCGTGTGTATGGGGCCTTAGAAATCCTATGGAACTCTTCACACTGATCGGTTGCAGGTCTGCTGTGTTTTGTAAAATATTGCGTGCTGCATTTTTGGTGCGTATTAGGTGTGGTAAAAAAACTGCCCCAAAAATGTACCTCCACATTGAAATAAATGTGAAAAAAAAAGCATCGAAAATGTACCTGCTGTTGTGTTTTTGGTGTTGTTTTCAAACCACGTGTCCTTTTTTCATAGAAGCAAAACAGATATAAAACATGCACAGGAAACACGGAAAAAGGCGGCAAAAGGAAAAAAAAATATTCTACATGTTACCAGTTTAGAGTTATGCCGTGTACAGACGATCGGACATTCCGACAACAAAACCGTGGATGTTTTTCCAACGGATGTTGGCTCAAACATGTCTTGCATACACACGGTCACACAAATGTTGTCGGAAATTCTGAACATCAAGAACGCAGTGACGCACAAGATGTACGACTAGCCGAGAAAAATTAAGTTCAATAGGCAGTGCGGCTCTTCTGCGGTTTGAAACTGTTTGCAAATGGGGACATGACCTGCGTATACATTTACCACTGCGTGCAAGCACATGGGGATGGGGCCGCTTTAAAAATAAAAAATAATTTATTTTATTTTTACACTTTTTCTTAAATTATTTTTACCACTTTTATTGCTATTGCAAGAAATGTTAATGTCCCTTGCGATATCAATACAGCATGACAGGTCCTCTTTATGGAGATATATGGAGTCAATAAGACCCCAACTCCCTCTTCTACATTTAAAAGCAAAAGATACATTTTTTTTTAATCTATTGCTTAAAGAAAAAAGGGCCTTGGCCTGAGAACCGCAAGTGATGCTAGGGCATTGCTCTGGTCCTCCAAGGGCATAGAGATGAGCGGCCATCACTTATCTCTATCGCAAGCAAAACTTTTTCCAGGGCTGACTTTTTCACTTTTATCTGAAAGTCTGGAGCCTGAGGGAACAGAAAATACTAGGGTTTTGATATCTAGCAGCAGCAATAACCCGGTATTTCACGTCAAACAAATTATGTATTTTTCACAGTTAAGCAGTCGACAAGTGGTTTTAAAGGGAAGCTGAAGTTCTTAAACATTTCAGTTATTCAAAAGGTTGGGACACTATAAAACAAAAAAGTATTACTAAACCCACAACAGTAAAATCTGTCTATATTTGCAGTAAAGCATGCCTGTTATACTCATTATGGAATCTAAGGGGTTAATCCTTTGCATTGTGTATAAATGCTGTTTGATCCTCCTATTCTTCCACTGACTCCAAAAAATAACATATTTACAGAGCCAGGAGATGGGCTGTACATGCTCAGTTTGTTGTGCATTGCTAGAGAGTTTTTTTTTGAGGGTGCATGTGATTAAGGAAAAGGGCCAATCAGCACTGTCCAGACATGTCCAGACTAGGGATGAGCCGAACACCCCCCTGTTTGGTTCGCACCAGTACTTGCAAACAGACCAAATGTTCGTGTGAACTTTAGAACCCCGTTAAAGTCTATGGGACTCGAATGTTTGAAATCTAAAGTGCTAATTTTAAAGGCTAATATGCAAGTTATTGTCCTAAAAAGTGTTTGGGGACCCGGGTCCTGTCCCAGGGGACATGTATCAATGCAAATTTTTTTTTAAAACTGCATTTTTTTCAGGAGCAGTGAATTTAATAATGCTAAAAGTGAAACAATAAAAGTGAAATATTCCTTTAAATTTCCTACCTGGGGGGTGTAAAGTTAGCATGTGAAATATCGCATGTTTCCCGTACTTAGAACTGTCCCTGCACAAAGTGTCATTTCTGAAAGAAAAAAAGACATTTAAAACTGGCTTGTGGCTATAATGAATTGTCGGCTCTGGCTATTCAGAGAGGATTCATTCATAAAAAAAAAAAACGTGGGGGCCCCCCCAAATTCAGTTACCAAGCCCTTCAGGTCTGGTATGGATATTAAGGGGAACCCCGCCGTCAATTAAAAAAAAAAATGGTGTGGAGTTCCCCCAAAAATCCACACCAGACCCCTTATCCGAGCACATTAACCTGGCTGACCGCAGAAAAGAGGGGGGGACAGAGTGCTGCCCCCCTCTCCTGAACCGTACAAGGCCACATGCCCTCAACATGGGGAGGATGTCCCCATGTTGATGGGGACAAGGGCCTCATCCCCACAACCCTAGCTGGTGGTTTTGGGGGTCTGCGGGTGGGGGGCTTATCACAATCTGGAAGGCCCCTTTAACAAAGGGGATCCCCAGATCCTGGCCCCCCTATGTGAATTGGTAATGGGGTACATTGTACCCCTACAATTTCACGAAGGAAGTGTAAATAGTTGGAAAAAACACAAACACACAGTAGAAAAAAGTCGTTTATCAATAAAAAATAAATTAAAAAAATCCAGCGGTGGTAATCCACTCGGTCCCGGGTGGTGCCGGCTCCCTGCTCCAACATTGTCTGTATCCAGCGACGGGTGATCAGCGGTCCGGTCCAGCGATGAGAAGATCGCGATCCAGAGCTCTAGAGCACAGCATTGGAGCCCGCCTGTCTCCGCTGGACACAGAGCAGCGGAATGACGCGGCTGGAGCTTTGACATTTCTTATGTTGGGGAGGCGGGGCCAGTCTTCCCCAGTGATAAGCTCAGTCTTCCCCCTTGCATCAGAGGGGGCGGGGTCACGTGTATGCCTTTGGGGGATGGGGCGCACGTCACGTTGCACATCGACACCACGCCCCCCAGCGCTGTGTGCCTGACGTCATTCATTGACTCCGCCATACAGACGCTGCGTGATTACAACAACGGTGTACTAGGGGTTTTGGTGCCATTTGCCAAGCAGATTTTCTGCTCAGGCTGTGGCTCCTCCCCTTCCCCTGGTTTTCGCTTGTGTGACGTTGGTGATCACTCCCCATTTGAGAGTATTTATACTCCCCTCGAACTGATACATGCCCCGTGCGGTTGGTGGTCTCTGTATAACCTTGGCATTCACATGGATTTGATGGGTTTACCCTAAGGACAAGGTAGCTTAATGACTCACTTGCTTTAGTGGCTTTCTACTCCTGGTTGTTGCATTTTTATTTTGCACCTATTACTATTTACTCCCTGTATTTAACCTTAAAACCCTACATATCACTATGCTTATTCCATCTAGAGTTGGTCTACCCCCACCTAGTCAGTACAACTTACATTTTATATTTTACTTTTACGTCTTCTATATATTATACTGGTCTTGCTTGATGTACTGTATACCTAGTCCGCAGACATATATCATAGTCTATTTACATTATTACGCTTTTCATTTCTTCTAGATATCTCCACGATTACACCAGGGCTCAAAATTTCAAGCCCTGAGCTACTAGCCAGGCCTCAAGAGTTATTCGCCACCAGTTGCCCCACCTAATTCATACACTGCCCTGCGCAAAATTGCGCCTAGAAACACGCCCTCGTAGATTAGCTCATGGAAGGACACTATTAAATGTTTTATGCAGAATCAAGTTACACAATTAAATATTACCAACAACAACTTTAACAAAATGGGACAGGGCACTGGGGGCAGACCAGAGGTACAGGGCACTATAACTGGGTCTCTTCCCCATTCTCTTGCTGTCTCCTCTGCAACTCCAATCTTTTGTTGCATGCTAGTCTCATATCGAAAGTGAAGAGGTTACTCTACTTCTCGTATGACAGAATACAACTTCAGAAGTGTAGGACAGCGCAATGAGACATGCACACCCGGTGTAAAGCTGCAAGCTGTCACAGCTGGATGCCCACAGTAGTATTGCCAGCGCCGTGGACAGGCGGGGGAGAGAATGGAATGTTTGGGTGGCCACGTCACTGGAATGTGGGACAGCTGAGTGTCTTTTTATTAAAAGTCAGAAGATACACTTTTTTTGTAGCTGCTGACTTTTAATAAACAAAAAATTTACTAACCCTCTGCCTTGAATTAAAAATAACCTCACTCTCTTAAAGCAGAGTTACATCCAAAAGTGGAACTTCCGCTTTAAGTACTCCTAACATGCAACATTTGACATGTCATTTTTTTGGGGGGCGAGTGTGTGTTTGGGAGCCACGTCGCACAACCGCGCAACCACGCAATTGTCAGTTAAAACGACGCAGTGCCGAATCGCAAAAAGGGGCAAGGTCCTTTACCTGCATTTTGGTCCGGGTCTTAAGTGGTTAAAATATATGCAGCTTCATACCTGCATTTCTTAGTCTGTCTATAACTGTATATGCCGCTCACATGACTGCCCAGTCCGGCTTGCCTCTCTCCTCTCACATCTCTCCTGACGTCAGTGGGAGTTCTCAGCCCAACGATGCTGCATCAGGGACACCCGAATAGCAATGCATTAATTAAATTCTGCACCCCTACTGGCCACAGTTGATGGAATGAGGCTCTTGTCCCCAAAACACCCACCTCCCCATGTTTTTTTTTAATACATATTATTTTATCTTTTCTTATTTAATACATACATATGCCTTTCGGCATCATTTGCAATTCAATTGAAATCCATTATACAACATTTTTACATTCATGTGATATTACAATATCCATCTCTATTTAACCCAATTTAATTGGTGGGACGCAAAGACAGAAACCACAGGAACAGATTCAATCGCCCTTTCCCACTGGTCTGCGTCTATCTCCCCAATGTCTTCTACCCATTTCCTGTGACTTCTAAATGAGGCATGATTCTGTATTGTTATAAGCAGTCCCTCATATATTTTTGTTATCAGTCCTCTCCAAACATCTGCTTGCAGGACTACCGTCATCAAAGGTGACGGTGATGTTTCCACCGGCGATTGTGTTTGTTGCTGTACCTGTAAAGCATGCCGGAATGGGAGATACTGCTAAATGCCCTGCCGAATGTTGGACCAATGGCAAATCATCATCATAAAACCCACCCATAATTATGTCAGCAGACATCTCCGATCGTGTGTATGGGCTAGTGGACAGATTTGTCCATCGGACAAATTTCAAAGCATGCTTTGAAATTTGTCCGCTACAAACCTGTCCGTCGGATATGTCTGCTGGTTAGTACGGGAAACCAGCGGACATATCCTCCCGCACATGCGTCGTATCCTGTGAATGGATCCGACGCATGCGCGCAGAAGTGTCTACTTCCTGGTGCGTGACGTAGCGGTGACGTGGCGGCGTCAACGTCACCGCCGCGTCACCGACATGTCAGCGCGCCGTCTGCTGGCGGGGATTTTGGTTTGCTCGTGTGTACACGCGAGCAAACCAAAATCCCAGCAGACAGATTTGTTCAAATCTGTCGGACGGACAGATTTGAACAAATCTGTCCGCTCGTGTGTATGGGGCCTAAGAGTTGTGGAACCCTTACCATTTTTATTACGTTGGCCCTAACTATCACCGATAGGGGGAGATTGCACCAGCTGTTGCATTTCTCGCTTTGTTTTTCCAGCAGTGGACCCAGATTCAGCCAAAGATATTCAGCCGTGTCCAGGGAAACCACTACACCCAGATAGCAAAAACTGCTTGTTATAGGAATCTGCTCTGCTCCTACTAGCAACTGTTCCCTCAACGGATCTGTAAGGAAAGGACAGAGACGCCGTTGGCATGCACACGCGCGCATGCGCGCATACCTGGAACGCAGAATACGTTTTTGACCAATGGCGTGCATTTGCGCGCACATGCGCGCATCCACCAACCGCAACGGCGCGCACACGCACGGGGCGTTCCTGACCCTTCCTTCCTATTTAAAGGGTGTTCTGATGACCGGGCGGTGCTGACCGGTCTTCAGTGGTTCCTGTATTCCTGACGCCCGTATCTATCACCAAGATTCCTGTTTGACCACCCGGCTTGTGACCTTGACCTTGCTCCTGCTTAACCCTCGTGTACTCCGCTGCCTGCCTGTTAAACGACCCGGCCTGTGACCTTTGACCTTGCCTCTGCTCTATCCTTGGTACCTCGCTGCCTGCCTGCTGCCAACCCGGCCATCCTAGACCTCTGCTTCCCAGGCGCCTGCCACGGGTCACCCAGACTTGCTAGGGGTTGGAGTTCCCCTTTATTCAGGCTCTTCGCTCCACACCACCTAGCCCTGTGCCTGCTGCTCATCTAGGGTCTGCTGCCCTCCCTGCATCCAGCGGTACTTCAAGCAAACATCATCTGGCACCCGTGTTCCTCCTACCTGAACGCCTTCTGTTTCACCCTCAGAGGGGTTCCGGGTTGGAGATACAAGGGAGGCCGACCTCTTCACATCAGACTCCTACCAGGTACGTGACAGGATCTATGGGCATTAACATTGATTTGGGCCAGTTTATATTAAAATTGTTGAAGGCACGTGGCCTGGTATGGTTCAGGAGGATGGGGGTGCTTGCTCGCCCCCCCCTTTCTTGACCTGAAGGGCTCTGCCAGCATTCTTTTCTTTACATTCATCTGCCAGCGGGAAGTCAGCTGACAGATGATGAGTCATGGTTGTTAAGGATTCAGGGGGCCGGCTTCCTGGCTCGCTACTTAACAACCAGCTATTCTTTACACAAAAATTGAATTGGTCATAAATATTTTGACCGATCCGAATTCTAATCGTCCTGAAAATTTGGAATTCATTAGAAAATTCATAAAAGGAAACAAATTTTAACAAAAATGTAACAAAATTTACTGAAAATCCAACAAAACTAACAAATTATAAAACTGAACTAAACAAATTCAATAACTAAAAAAAATTAGTAACATAACAAATTTATCCAAAACGAAACACATTTTTCCATCAGAACAGCCTCAGCTTTGGCTCCTCCCAAGCCACACTTTCTGATGCACTTCTCCTTCTCCCTGGGGCCTAGTCATAGAGTTCTACGAGACCTCTGAGGCCTCGTACACACGAGGCAATTCATTTGTTTAAATCGGTCGGACCGACCGATTTGAACAAATCTGTCTCTTAGGATTTTGGTTTGCTCGCGTGTACACACGAGCAAACCAAAATCCCCGCCAGCAGACGGCGCGCTGACGTGTCGGTGACGTGGCGGTGACGTTGACGCCGCCACGTCACCGCACCAGGAAGTAAAACACTTCCGCGCATGCGCCAAATCCATTCGGCGCCGGTGCGAGACGACATGTCTGCTGGTAAGTGTACTAACCAGCAGACATGTCGGGCGGACGGATTCCCACCCGATAGATTTCAAAGCATGCTTTGAAATCTGTCGGGTGGCCAAATCCGTCGGCTCGCCCATACACAAGATCGAATCTGTCTGCTGGGACGGTCTAGCAGACCGTTTCCAGCAGACAGATTTGATCGTGTGTACGCGGCCTAAGACTAAGCCCCAGGGGTGAGCAAAACATGTCAGAGGGTGTGGCCTGGGAAGAACCGAGGCTGCGGCACTTGATGAGCCAGAGGTGTGGTTACTGGTTATTAGTATTACAAGTACCTTGATTGTGGCTTCAAGAGTTCAGGTTGTCGTGATCACTTTCATAAATAGATTAAAATCAAACCTTTATGAATAGTAATATGTTCATCTGGAACAGATTTGGGTATTATAGGAATTGCCCATTTTTTAATTAGGTAATTGGGTTTGAAATTTAGCAGTTATAAAGTGAAGCTGCACAGGTTACTATCTAAGTGTACTGTAGATAGAGTTGTACAGAAATATTGTTTGCATGATCACTTAACATCCAACGCATCCATAAATTTCACATGAGTTTGTATGAAACCCTGAGTACAGGAATTGAACCATAATCAGATTATGAAGATCCTCATAGGTGAAATCGGTTGCTGGCATGTTAATTTATGGATTGTCAATCTTTTTCCATCATGTGGAACTGGCTTATAAGATATGAGATAATGATTGATGAAATATTCACACACTTATAACCTGCTCTACTTATTTTTGCTGACATTGTGAGTTTAACCTAATTACATACATTGTTTAGCAGCACTTTAATGTAGCAAAGGAATCAAAAATTAGCCTAGAATAAGAATAAGACACTGTCCCAAACTCAATATATTCTGCATGAAAGAGATTACTCAGCAGCTCCTTCCAATGTATTGTTTGATTGTATGAAGCCCTCAGGGGATGTATTATTTAGTTTGGAGTATCCAGTGTTCTACCATTCTTGGTACTTCTAACCAAATGATATATGTCTCTTTCCATGTGTTTTCTGGAAAAGACAATATTTTTAGGAGACAAAAAGGGGCATATTTATAAAACAGTGAATGTGATTTCACTGAACATTTACTGGGGTTAAACCAATCACTGTCATTTAAAACATATGCACCAGAAACATTTACCTGCAGTGAAAGTTTGGTGAATGTCAGATTTACTGCCTTATATGTAAATGTGCCCCTTCTTTTACAAGGTTAAGTACATGAGTGGTACATGCTACAAATATATTTAAAGGTATGCAGTGTTTTATATGTACCTATAATACTCCTTTGCATTTTATTCACTGTCAGGTCAAGTAAAATCTGGATTTCAGGTCATAACACCCACTCTGGATGCTAAAATGTTGAAGTGAACTGTGACAGAACCCACTTTCACTGTGTGTTTTGGAGGGGACTGTGGGCTGGCCTCCTGCCCACAGACTATGGCCCAGAAGAGACTGAGAGACTTGGGGACAAAATGGCATTGAGATAATGTAATGTAATGCTACATTCCTTCTCCCCACCCCCTCCTCTTGTTGCTGTGTTTAATTGTGTTGGGTCATGGCATATAGACAAAGGTTTGGACTGGGGACACCTCCCAGCAGGGGATGTGTATGGAGGGGCTGCCTGCTTATCATAATCCCTTGGTGTGATTCAACTGTAGTTTCTGTTTTAATGTACAAGTGTTGAGTTCCCATTGGTTATTTCTTGTCCCATACCCCCTATATGACAAGGCTAAGGGGAGTGTACCTAACTGTGTTTAAAAGTGTATGTTTTTGTATTTAATAAACAGTTTATGCACTGCATGTTTAACCCTCAACACCTGTGTGGCTTGTCTCGTGATTGAGGGGTAAAAGGTTGGTTATGGCGAGTCTGCAGGCTACGTGTGCGTTTGGAGGACAGGAGACACGGGTCTGGCGGAGATGCCCAGCAGGGGTATCCGAGATCCGTCACAGTGGTGGCAGCAGTGGGATGTCTCCTGCATTCCGGGACACCCAAACCACCACCAGGATTCAAGATGCGGGCAGCCGCCGAGGAGCGATACTGGGATCGGCCAGCATGAGAGCGGAGTTTGGGAGAAGGCTGCAAGGCATGCAGGAGCAACATCGGGGACCAGCAACGGAGCACACCATGCTTGGCTGGGGGGATGTGATCTGCCGGCAACTCTGGCATGAGACACTAAGCCACAAGCAGCACCATCAAATGAAGATCCTTCCCTCCTCCACAGATATGTGCTGGATGCCGTACCATGCGTGAGAGGTGTTCCTGAGGAAACCACTGCCAAATGAGTGGAAGACGGAGCTAGGAAGATTGGTCCAGGAGGAGATGAGGCTGGACACCAGCTACAGAGCCCATTGCTCTTGAATTAGGGCTCCCCTACTACTTTGCTGGTGTCTGACTGCACCACCAGCCACTAGGTCGTCAGAAGGGAATGACATTGCAGACGATTTTGTTTTCTTCAACCAAAGGTTCAGGGCACTGGTCCAGAAACCGACTTGAACAGAAGCCAGAGTTAAACTGAGCCTACTAGAGCTGCTGGAGCGAGGCGATTTCTATGGCTCAATCTAAAACGTGACAGATGAAAGATCTCCAAATATGGCCTAAAATGCTTGCCTTAAAGGACCATGTGATAATCACCAAAGATGTAGCTATGTCTACAGAGGGTTCACATAGGCCCCTGAAGGCATTTATGGGTGGCACAATCCCAAAATAACAAAAAGCATTCTGACATGGAACTCTTTACTGACTTATTGGTTTACACATTGGCTTCCCAGTTTTTCCTGGACTCCCAGACAGAAATGCAGGCGCTAAGCTCTCTGGCGTGAGAGTAAGCATGGAAACTGACTGACTTTTCAGTCTCCTTTAACTTAGCAGACATTCATCTTGAGGTAGCAAGTAAAACTGACCACTATTAAATTTAGGCTTGACCTTCTATGATCAAGAAAAATGCAGTGATAGCGTTTGTCCTTGAAGGCCACAACATCTTCTGATGGTAAGGTCATGTACATGGCCAATCCCACATGGGGCACACACTGACCAGAGGGGTGATCCCAAACCCTGGACATCTTTGCCAGTTTGGTGGCCCTTGCAGGAGATTAATTCAGCCATTCCTTGACCATGTCTTGACCATATGCTTAATTGTGACAACTTGGTCACCATCATCTTAACCACAGCCATAGGCATCCGCTCCATAGGGCAAGGGGTGTAGTTTGCCCCCCCCCTGGAATCGCCAGGGAGAGCCAGGAGCAGGGATGAACTGGCCCTGGTGCTGATTTAAACGGTGACTCCAGCGCTCCCCTCCCCTCTAGTTGTCCCTTATTTAGAGTGCCTGTCCCTCTTCTGGATTCAAATCCATTTGTCCCTCATTCCGAAAAGGTTCCTCTTTTAGACCTGAAATAAATATACTGTCAATATAGTGTAGTGTTTCAGTCAAGGGAAAGGGGTGCTGTGTAATGTAAAGGGGTCCAGTGATGCAGGGGGCTGTGTAATGTAAAGGGGTCCATTGGTGCAGGTTGCTGTGTAATGAAAAGGGGTCCGGTGATGCAGGGTGCTGTGTAACGTAAAGGGGTCCAGTGGTGCAGGGTGCTGTGTAATGTAAAGGGGTCCAGTAATGCAGGGTGCTGTGTAATGTAAAGGGGTCCAGTAATGCAGGGTGCTGTGTAATGTAAAGGGGTCCAGTGGTGCAGGGTGCTGTGTAATGTAAAGGGGTCCAGTAATGCAGGGTGCTGTGTAATGTAAAGGGGGCCAGTGATGCAGGGTGCTGTGTAATGTAAATTGGGTCAGTGATGCAGGGTGCTGTGTAATGTAAAGGGGTCCAGAGCTGTGGGGTGCTGTGTAATGTAAAGGGGTCCAGAGCTGTGAGGTGCTGTGTAATGTAAAGGCGTCCAAAGGTGCATTTGTGGAGAGGGGGGGTACACAGTAGTGACAAAGAGATATTGAAAGATGCAGGGGGCACAGTGGGGTGTTTTTACATTTTAACGTGGGGAGGGGGCGCTTTTAAGCCCCGTTAGCGGTCAAACAAAGGGTAAAATGCGACTGTGTATCGCCGCTGCCGAAGTGCCCCCCTCTGAGAAAATTTCAGCGGATGCCCATGACCACAGCCTGCCTGAACAAAGTAGGAATCACATGTTCATTCACCTCAGCTTGGAAAGAAGCTGATAAGGGTTAATTTGCCTAAAGGACGTTCTGAAACTACTCATTGGCACCATATTACCACTCCTATGCAGACGACACTCAACTGTATTTCCATATCTGCAACAAAAAGGATCATTCTCTTGGACTAGAGAAATCCCTCTCTCTAAGGCCGCGTACACACGGTCGAATATATCTGTGGAAACTGGTCCGCAGACCAGTTTCAGCGGGCAGATTCGATCATGTGTACGGGCTAGCAGACAGGTTTCCAGCAGACAAAAGTTTTAAAGCATGCTTTAAAACTTGTCTGCTGGAAACCCGTCTGTCCGACATGTCCGCTGGTTAGTACGCCTAACCAGCGCACATAAATCCCCCGCATACGCTTAATGGATTCGACATATGCGTGGAAGTATTTTACTTCCTGGTTCGCTGACGTGGCAGCGTCAACGTCACCGCCACGTCACCGCGCTGTCCGTCCGCTGGGATTTTGGTTTGATCGTGTGTACACACATCAAACCATAATCTCCAGGAGACATATCCGATGAAATCGGTCTGTCAGACCGTTTTCATTTGATAATACTCCTCATGTGTACGCGGCCTAATAGATAGCTGGATGACAAACAGTTATCTTAAACTCAATGGTTCAAAAACAGAACTTCTCCTGTTTCACGCAAACCGAAAAAGTCATCCCGCATCAACTTGGACCCCCCCCCCCCGCCCATTCTGGGTAAAACTATCACCCCTAGCACCAAAGTCAAAAGTCTCTGAGTCGTTTTCGACTACTACATGACAATGGATGCACAAATAGGGTCTGTAGTCAGCGGATCCCATCATCTGCTGCGCCTACTACGCCGACTCACCCCCTTTACCCCGAAAGAGGACATTGCAGTCGTGGTGGGAACAATCATCAATTCCAGACATGACTTCGCAAATGCCCTCTATCTAGGACTCCCCAATTACCAAATCACTCGTCTGCAAGTCGTTCAAAATACGGCCGCTCGACTTGTGACTGGCAAAAAAACATGGTAATCAATCTCACCTTCGCTGAGATCTCTTCATTGGTTGCCAGTAAAAGATAGAATCACTTTTAAGACACTCTGCCTAACACATAAGTGTATTCAAGAAAATACCCCCCAATATCTATGCGAAAAATTAAAAGCCCACAACCCAAATCACATTCTGCGATTCACAAATCAAAACCTACTCCAAATACCCAAAGCCAGATACAAGTAAAAAAGGAGATCGAAGGTTTGCAGTGGAACGCGCTACCAACTACCATCCGACTGGAGTCGGACCACTTGGCCTTCAGGAGAAAGATTAAAACCCACCTCTTCTGAGGTCAAGGGGGTTTTCTTACATGAAAACAACGCCCAGAGGCAATTCAGTTTGCATGTGTTGCGCTCTACAAGTTTTTCACTCACTCACTCACTCATATATGACCCCTTCACAGAGTGAGTGGACATGACTAGTTTAGAGAGTGTATTGACCACATCATTAATGAATGTGAGGTGTTGTCATCGGCCCGGATTCAGAGACATCGGCACACATTTATGCCGCCGTAGCGTATCTCTTTTACGCTACACCGACGCAGCGCAGAGAGGCAAGCATGGAATTCACAAAGCAAATGCTCCCAACATTGCACCAGCGTGGCATATATTTCGTAGGCGTAAGCGGACATAAGTGGAAGTAGGTGGAAGTGGGCTGGAAGTGGGCGTGATCCATGTTAATAAAGCGTGACCCCATGCAAATGATGGGCCGGGCGCCAGACAAGTACTTAAAATGAACTGCGAATGCGTCGAGATGTGGACGTATCCCTGTGTGTATGCGCACAACCACGTCGGAACAACTGGCTAAGATACCGGATTACTGTGTACGCCGTTAACGTAACCTACACCCAGCCTGACCCACGTCGGCCCATATTCACAGACGTCCAACGTGCAATACAGAGGCTTGTGTTCCCTGGTCCTCACCTTTGCATGGGTTGCGCCTCATCTATGGGGAATAATTTTATGCCGTATGTAAAAGTTACGCAAACCGCATATATAATGCGCCGGGCGCATGTACGTTCGTGAATCGCCGTATCTCCCTCATTTGCATATTTGAATAGAAAATCAATGGGAGCGCCACATGCGTCCAGAGTAAATATGCCACCACTCTACGCCGGCGTAGGCAAGTAATGTCGATGGGATAAAGTCTGTTTTTAGGCGTATCTTAGTTTGTGGGTCCAGAGCACAGATACGACGGCGCATATTTGCACTTACGCGGCGTATCTGAAGATAGTGGTGCAAGTGCTTTGTGAATCCGGGCCATCATCTTTATCTTAGGTTGCTTGAACTAGGCAACATTCTTGCAGTCATGTTCGTCTGTCTTCTCTTTGGAAGGTTCTGAAGCAGATTGTTTGCCTAGGAAGGCTTGGAGACTTCACAGAGTGAGTGGAAACACTCCTTTATGCCTTGTACACGATCAGAATTTCCAATGGAAAAAGTCAGATCGAATGTTTTCATCGGATAGTCCGACCGTGTGTGTGCCCCATCATTCTATCGGAAATTCCGTTCATCTGTATGGAACGTCGACAGAAAAAAAAAACACGCATTCTCAGAATTAAGTGGATGTATGCTTGGAAGCATTAAACTTAATTTTTCTCAGCTCGCCATAGTGTTTTTTTTTACCGCGTTTTGGACGGTCGGAATTTGGTGTGACAGTGTGTATGCAAGACAGCATGAACGGACTTTCATCAGAAAAATTTGTCTGAGTTTGTCCCGATGGAAATTTTGATCATGTCTACGGGGCATTAGAGTGTACTGACCACAGGCTTAATGAATGCGACAACCTGTTAAGTGTCATCATTTTTATCCTTGGTTGCTTGAACAAAGCAGAATTTATGCAGTTATATTCAATCAGAAATTCGGAAAATGGGCTGTTTCACCTAGTATGGTTAGGCAGCTTCTCATTGCCAGAGCAGATAATCCTTTCAAAGGGTGAGCAGAAACCACTCCTTTAGCGTGTATTGGCAATGTGTTAATTGGATGTGACATCCTATTAGGTGTCATTCCTATCCCTGGCTTCTTAAGCCAGTGGGATACATACTGTCATGCCCATCCATGTATTCCTCCTATAGAGTGAAAAAGGGAGAGTATAGTCTCAGTTATTCAATTTCGGACAATAAATTTAAAATGTACCAGCATCCCGAAATATTTGAAAACAGGGGGGAGGGACCAACTAGATAGAGACAGTAAAGCTGCTTGACACTAAACTGGTCTATACTATATCGATCAGTATGGGTTTGGTTGGGATTTTCAAGGTACTTGTAGAGAGACGTATATCATATAAAAATAGGTTTATTACAAAAAGAACAATACATCAATAATAAAAAGATGGGACAGGCCCCACAGTTCGGACACAGTAAGGTGTTTGTTAAGATAACACAAAACAAAGCAAAACCGTATTGGTCAGATGCGTGGAGCCAATCTGCGACCTCGACCGGTTTCGCGGTTGATACCGCTTCTTCAGGAGGATCTACATAAAATACATATATTTATGAAGAAGGACAAGCACGATTTACATAAATGTACACATTTTAAGAAACAAAGCAGCAAGACCAGTGTTAGACTGACTGTGAAGATATACTCACATGGGATGGCAGGTGGCCCGGAATGAGCAGACAACAAACGTGTCCCCCAAACAAACAAAGAATACAAAGTGGCTCGCGCCGGGGAAGCTGACAAAAGCTCTGAAGGGTAAAAAGTTGCAAAAAATAATGCTTTTAGGTATGCAGCAGATAGATGTAATAAGGGACACCACGGGAGAGGGGGGTAGGGGAAGGAGAAAGAAAGGGACTAGGTGAGAAAAGGTGAAGGATGGTGGGGTAAGGAAGGCCAAGGATAGAAGGAAGGAGAGAGGGAATGTGTGGGATAGAGGGAACGGGGTTGGAAAAAAGGAACCAGGGGGAGAAGAGAGGTACAGGTAAAAAGACCAGGTAGGAAATAAGAGGGACATGTGAGGGAAGGCGGCATAAAAAGGGATAGGGGGGTAGGAGAAGGAGAAAAGATGGGGAAGAGAAAGAAGGGAAGTGGGAGGAGCAAGTTCAGGAAGGATTGGTGGTGGACAGAGGGGGGGGGGAAGGGGGGGGAGGAGGGAAGGGGGGGAGAAAAGGGGAAAGAGGGGGGGGGGGGGAAGAGAGAGCCGGAGTAGGGGAAGGAAGGAGGAAAAAAGGGGGAAGAAAGAAAAGAGAAGGGTAACCAGCAAGGAGACAAAGGAGAGGGAGGGGGGAGGGAGAATAAAGAGTGAACCCGAAAGACGTGCAAAGGAAGAAAAAAGGGGAAGAAAAAGAAAAAAAAAAAGAAGAAAAGAACATGTGGGAAATTAATTGATAAGGAGGTATGGGAGGGGGATGGGAAGGGGGGGGGAGGGAGTAAAAGAATGGGGCCAGAAGAAGAAAGAAAGGGAAGGGGGGAGAATAAGGACAAGGGAGAGGAATGAAGAAAAGGAGGAAGAACAGAAAAGGGAGGTAAAAACGGGGGGTAAAGGGGGGGTAATAAAGAGGGAAGGGGGGGTCAACTCCTATAAATGTTTTCTGTAAAATATTTAGGTACTTTCCTGTTGCCTAAAATAACCCCGTCCCTCTTTCTTGCCCACTCTCTCCCCTCCCCCCCCCCTTCCCCCACATGCTTTCCTTCCTCCCCCTCCGTGGGTTTCTGTTGAAGGCATCAACTATACCAATGAAATACTATTCGACTATAATTGACTGCTGTTATGATATGTGTTTTCTTTTATGTTTTAATTTTCTCTACATATTTCTTTATATATACTCTATTATACAATGAATTTACTTAGGTCATCTGTATGGGTTGTGTATATTTCTTTGCCTTCCCCCTCTCTGCCCCCCCCCCTCCCCCCCCTCCTTCCCCCGCCCGTGACTGTCTGTACGTTTAAGGCTGTTACTCTCTGCCCATATGAAATGACATTTGAAACAAATCTCCTCTTTAATGACATTGTCTGTTTTTTTTAAAAATTGATTATACTTGTAAATTTAATCTTTATTTTATTTTTCATGCTTATAAATCGGCGGCTGGTTACCCTTCTCTTTTCTTTCTTCCCCCTTTTTTCCTCCTTCCTTCCCCTACTCCGGCTCTCTCCTTTCCCCCCCCCCCCCTCTTTCCCCTTTTCTCCCCCCCTTCCCTCCTCCCCCCCCTTCCCCCCCCCCCCCTCTGTCCACCACCAATCCTTCCTGAACTTGCTCCTCCCACTTCCCTTCTTTCTCTTCCCCATCTTTTCTCCTTCTCCTACCCCCCTATCCCTTTTTATGCCGCCTTCCCTCACATGTCCCTCTTATTTCCTACCTGGTCTTTTTACCTGTACCTCTCTTCTCCCCCTGGTTCCTTTTTTCCAACCCCGTTCCCTCTATCCCACACATTCCCTCTCTCCTTCCTTCTATCCTTGGCCTTCCTTACCCCACCATCCCTCACCTTTTCTCACCTAGTCCCTTTCTTTCTCCTTCCCCTACCCCCCTCTCCCGTGGTGTCCCTTATTACATATATCTGCTGCATACCTAAAAGCATTATTTTTTGCAACTTTTTACCCTTCAGAGCTTTTGTCAGCTTCCCCGGCGCGAGCCACTTTGTATTCTTTGTTTGTTTGGGGGACACGTTTGTTGTCTGCTCATTCCGGGCCACCTGCCATCCCATGTGAGTATATCTTCACAGTCAGTCTAACACTGGTCTTGCTGCTTTGTTTCTTAAAATGTGTACATTTATGTAAATCGTGCTTGTCCTTCTTCATAAATATATGTATTTTATGTAGATCCTCCTGAAGAAGCGGTATCAACCGCGAAACCGGTCGAGGTCGCAGATTGGCTCCACGCATCTGACCAATACGGTTTTGCTTTGTTTTGTGTTATCTTAACAAACACCTTACTGTGTCCGAACTGTGGGGCCTGTCCCATCTTTTTATTATTGATGTATTGTTCTTTTTGTAATAAACCTATTTTTATATGATATACGTCTCTCTACAAGTACCTTGAAAATCCCAACCAAACCCATACTGATCGATATAGTATAGACCAGTTTAGTGTCAAGCAGCTTTACTGTCTCTATCTAGTTGGTCCCTCCCCCCTATTCCTCCTATAGAGTCTGAAGAGGGATGTTTGCTTGGGAAAGCAGAGAATTTAACCCCTTCACAGGGTAAGTGGGAATAACTCCTTTAACCTCCCTGGCGGTATGATTCTGTCTGGAATTACGTACCAAAAGCGGTACAATTATTTTGCATGGAAATTCTGCGTTTTATACTGTAGGCCTGCAATTTTTAGGAATAACTCACTTAAATTTGTCCAAACCAGAGTCTAGTAGACATCCCGGGTATGATAAAGTTTGAAACACAAAATCATAAAATTATAATATAATAAATAACTATAAATAATTATAACAAATAATAATGTAATTATAATAAAAATTATTCACTAATGTAATCAAATCAAAATCACTGAAATTTGCTCAGTTGCAGAATTGTCGCTGTCATTACTTTTATTTTTTTATGACGAATTTCCCCACAAATCGCTATCGCTCAATTCTGCAAGTGATTATCATTTATTATCGCTGTTTTCTAGCTGCTCTAAAATCACTTTTGACATAAAGGGACACTTTTGGTTGCTATGGACAATCTACAGTTTGCAGGCACAAAAAAAACGTTTTTATTATGTAAAAGAACATACAGGGCACTGGGCAGACCACTAGGGACAGGGGGGGTGTGTATTTTTACATACAGTACTGTAATCTATAAGATTACAGTATTCTGTATGTAATGTGTTTGTTTACTTTTTTGAATTTGCCGCCGTTCTCTGCCCCCGTGCGCCGTTACGTCGCAGGGAACGGAGATCGGCGGCGCGCGGGCACTGTGTGAGTCGAATGGAGGACGCCACTCGCTCACACAGCGGGGATGCATCGCTGGATCCAGGGACAAGGTAAGTACAGTACCCCGCCTGGATAAACAGGTAAGCCAGCGCGCGCTGCAGGCTCTGCATTCACCCCGAGCGCGACTCGGGGATATCGATATTTACATGAAAAATCCATCCCGAGTCGCGCTCGGGGATACCGGCAGGGGGGTTAACCACTTAAGACCCGGACCTTTAGGCAGCTAAATGACCCGGCCAGGTTTTGCGATTCGGACAATTGCGCGGTCGTGCGACGTGGCTCCCAAACAAAATTGGCATCCTTTTTTTTCCCACAAATAGAGATTTCTTTTTGCGGTATTTGATCACTTCTGCGGTTTTATTTTTTTGTGCTATAAACAAAAATAGAGCGACAATTTTGAAAAAAATGCAATATTTTTTACTTTTTGCTATAATAAATACCCCCCAAAAATATAATTTATAGCGTTTACAAAATAGGGGATAGTTTTATTGCATTTTCATTCATTTTTTTTTACTACTAATGGTGGTGATCAGCGATTTTTTTCATTACTGCGACATTATGGCAGACACTTCGGACAATTTTGACACATTTTTGGGACCATTGTCATTTTCACAGCAAAAAATGCATTTAAAATTGCAGTTTGGGAGTTAACCACAAGAGGGCGCTGAAGGGGTTATGTGTGACCTAATATGTGTTTACAACTGTAGGGGGGTGTGGCTGTAGGTGTGACATCATCCCCGTTCCCCGTTCTTCAGGTCTGGGGACCGATTGCGGGACTCCAGCGTCGATCGGGTCCGTGGGTCCCGGGTCACAGAGCTTTGGACTGGGTCTCCGGCGCACGCCCCCGACCCATGGCTGGGCACTAGCACAGGACCTACCTGTACGTGCATGTGCCCAGCCGTGCCATTTCGCCAGGGTAAATGTGCAGGAGGCGGTCCTTAAGCGGTTAAATGTATAGGACACTTGTTTAATAATTAAGACAACCTCTTAGGTATCATCATCCTCATCTCTGGTTGCTTAATCAAAGCAAGATTCACACAGTCATGTTCATCCACGTCCTCTTTATTGAAGAGCATGAAGAGGGCTGTTTTGCTCTGAGATTGGTAATTACCAATAGATAAACTTTCCACTGGGTTTTGCGTACCATTTACAAACCAGCCCATAAAAATTGTTAAATGCAGTAAAATAGTTTGCTTAGTAACAAACCCTAAAGGGTTAACCACTGCTAGCGGGAGACTGAAGATTACATCTACAGCCCTGATTTACCAGGTGGTTAATGAGCTAAAACCTAGTCCTGCCAAGAATCGAGACATAATGAAAAAGTTTGTTCAGAACATCAACAAAAAGGAACAAATTTGCAACAGAATTACAATCATCGTCTGCAATTTACACAAACCAAGGGAATTGTAGATATCATAAACATGCTTCACCCCCTTTTTTTGAGCGAAAAACTGAACAGCACAAATATAAAAGGATATCCCATATCTCAACAGGCCATAGCTGTCTCCAGTAGACATCCACAGGTGACTCCTCTACCTCCTCTGGAAATGCAAAGCACAAAGCATTTAAAAAATTTAGCTCACCCAACCTCCGTCATCCGACCATAAACACCAGCACAGCGCGCATTCATAGGGGAGACTCTGCCAACACTGCTGTCCACTTTATTTGGACCCAGCAGAGCCCAAACATGGCTGTTAGCCATGATAAAAGCCGCCTCGAGGACCAGCAGCAGGGCTTCCTGGATTATGGGTCATTTTTGATGAGACACCAAGGACTGCGTCCAGCTTAATCCACATGCATGGACAGACGGTCAGCCCTTTAGACCAGCCAGGTAGAGGAGCACATCTAGATCCTGTGCATAGGAAGAAAAAAGAAGAAGCAGAGGCTGTAGGTGGGCTCAAATTTATATGAGTTAAGTCCTGGAGACATGGGGAGCGGAGCCTATACCCAGCTGGAATACACTGTATGTGATCATACGCCGATAATTGAGTACTAGTATATTAAATCTTCATATGTCAATGCGTTTTGCTTCATCAGGGCCATTTGCTTCATCAGGCCTCATGAGACATATCTAGCACTTATCTAGAGAGAGACCCAGGGAGGTACCCTTGATCCTCCAGCGTCTGTCCAGGGAGTTCTATGGTGCTGGTACGGTTCTATGCTAAGATGGGCCTCCCATGACAGAAACAGGGCTGCAATGTACATTAGATGTCTGTAGATATTATGTATGTAGCGCCCCCTTACTTTCTGTAGGGGCGTTGCGCTAAAGTTAGTGGGGGATGGGAGAGTTACGTGGCTCCCATTCACAATTTGTCAAATTTAGGCTGCTGTCATTCCCAGAACTGTCCTGTGGGTCGTTCTGCATTCCAGGGGTGTGTTTCCACCCCTGGGCGGCAGCTGGCGCTAGAGGGGTTCTGGCGGACTCGTTTTCCACAGCAGCCAATCAGAGGGGTTGGTTCCCTTGCTAAGGCATGCTGAGGGAGCCTATATCTGGGGCAGCTGCCTTGGCCTGAGGGCCATTTTTGCTTTCTGCAGTGTCCGAGTTCCAGGTGCGGTACCCACCTTCAGGGTGCGCGCATCCATGAAACCCGCAGCCGTGGCCTACCTGGCCGAAGTTGCGCACCATGCGGAACTCTACTCTGACATAGAGAGGGATCCAAGTAGCTGCTGGGTCCCAAACCTTTTCTGAAAGGATCCCAGGCTGGGAGCTGTACGGTGGGGGATCGGCTTGAGGAGAACCCGGAGGCAGGTGATCCAATAGGGTTTGAACAAACCATCGGGGATCCAGTGACTCTAACTAAATCTATTGGGAGGACTTGCTCATTTCAATTTCACACTCACTCAAGTACTAGGCCTGCCCGAGCCAGGCCTGTGGCTGAGGCCTGGTCCTCCCAACATTTGCAAGTGGCTGCCATGCCTGTGGCAGGGGTCTGTCCGGGGGCACTTTACCCATTCCTACTGGAGTGGCGACGAACTGAGTTCATCATTTCGGAGAGCAAGACTGCTCCCTTTCTTCTTCATATCCAAGGCCTGATACTCAAGCTCTCTCTCTCTGCTCATCAACCTTTCCTGTCCTGTATCATGTTGATGAAGGCCATGTTGGGCCTTGGAATAAAGCATTGAAGAAAACCCAACTAAAGACTGGACATTCGCTCTCTGTTTCAACTCACAAGTATCACCCCTAGACATCTGTCAGGTAACACAACACGCCGATCCCGCTTATACTCAGCGGCTCCTGAATGGGGTAGCGCTACATGTAAAATATTGGAATATATTATAAATGATGTTGTCTCTCTCTCTAGATGAAATGCAAAACACTTTGGCATAAGAAGATTTAATATATTAGTACTCAATTCTCGGCGTATGATCAAATACAGTGTATTCCACAAGCACTGTTTATGCATGTTTTTTTCTTTATGAATTCAGAGATGTACATGTTGTATGATCATTTTAACAAGTATTAAATAAATTGTACTTTTTTGAAACATTAAGCTCCTTGTCTGGCCTGTACAGTCCAATATCCACCTTGCTTTGCTCTTTTCATACAAATATACATTACGGATAATGGCCATAAATATCACAACATTCTCTGAAGTTCCGTCCTTGCTGATGTCCTAGCAACCAATCATGTGCATGTCCCACCACCAGGCCCCAACTTTTAGAGAAGGAGGAGGGCAAGAACAGAGGAGGGGGAAGTCTGAGGACCACACAGACTAGGCAGGTTGCTCCAAAAGTAGTCACCAAAAGTAGTACAGAAAAAAAATTGGGAATCGGTGCGGTGCTGCAAAGTTGGCATCGCACCGATTCGGACGGTGTCATTGCCAGTGTTCTGGCGAGATGGGTCCCCAGTCGGATAATGCCCATGCTGGACTGCGCACTCGCAGCGCAGCACATGCACATGAACTGAGCAGCCGAAAATTGCAGATGATGAACACGGCACCTGCGCAATATGCTGACGCATGCTCCCAATGCTTGGGGAGGGTTATTCATTGAACACAGCAAGGGTCGGATGCATACAGAATAGGCCGAATGATAGGCAGTGCTTTTCTCAAATGGTGTATGGTTATTCATTGAACACATAAATTGGTGGATGCAAACCATCCCCCAAAAAAGCACTTCTCAATAATAACAACAGCCCTAAATGTTTTCTCCAAGGTAATGGAGAAAGAAGTTGTACAACAGCTACAACATCATTTAGAAACCCACAAATTATTCGATCCGTTTCAATCGGGTTTCTGCCCTGGTCACAGGACAGAAACAGCCCTTCTCAAAATATGAGATGATTCTCTCGAGGCAGCAGACGAAGGAGAATCCTGTCTTCTAGTACTGCTGGATTTAAGCGCAGCATTTGATATGGTAGACCACAAATTACTACTGACTCGGCTAGCTGAAGTAGCCAGAGTCGCGGAAGGTGATTTATCTTGGTTCTCCTCCTTCCGAACCGATCACAAATAGTGAAACTTGATCCTTTAACTTCTGAAAAACGCACAGTGTCATGCAGAGTCCCTCAGGGATCCCCCTTGTCGCCTGTTCTGTTCAATATCTATCTCCGCGCCCTCTCTTTGAAATCATCAGTAACCAAAAGTTACTGTACCACTCTTATGCAGATGACACACAACTATATTTTTGCATCTGTAATAAAAAGGATCATTATCTCGGACTAGAGAAATGCCTTACTTCAAAAAAAAAATTGGATGACCAAGAGTTACCTTAAACTCAACGGCTCGAAAACAGAACTTCTCCTGTTTCACGCCAAGTGAAAGAATCAACCCGCAACAACATGGACACCCCCGCCCATTTTGGGTAAAACCATCACCCCTAGTACCAAAGTTAAAAGTCTCAGAGTCATTTTTGACACCTACATGACAATGGATGCACAAATAGGGTCAGTAGTCAGCGGATCACATCATCTGCTGCGCCTACTATGCAGACTCATTCCCTTTATCCCAAAAGAAGACATAGCAGTTGTGGTGGGAACAATTATAAACTCCAGACTTGACTATGCAAATGCCCTTTATCTCGGACTCCCCAAATATCAAATCACTCGTCTACACGTCGTTCAAAATACGGCCGCTAGACTTGTGACTGGGAAAAAAAACATGGGAATCAATCTCGCCTTCACTGAGATCCCTTCATTGGTTGCCAGTAAAAGACAGAATTACTTTTAAGGCACTCTGTCTAACACATAAGTGTATTCAAGGAATGCCCCTCAATATCTATGCGAAAAACTAAAAGCTCACAACCCCAATCGCGTTCTGCGATCCACCAACCAAAATCTACTCCAGATACCCAAAGCCAGATACAAGTCCAAAGGGGAACGTATATTTGCAGTCCAAGGACCCAGATTGTGGAACGCTCTACCAATCAGCATCCGGTTGGAGGTGAACCACCTGGCCTTCAGAAGAAAAATCAAAACCCATCTCTTCTGAGGCTTACTTAGGGAATGGATACCAAGCGCCCAGAGGCCATTCAGTTTGCATGTGTTGCGCTATATAAGTTTCTCACTCAATCCCTCACTCACTCACTCACTCACTCACTCACTCACTTACTCACATCCGCCCCTTTGCGAAAAGCACTGCCCATCATGCGGCCTCTTCCCCTTGTTGTGTTGAATGTTTAACCATACATTCGCCACTTTGAGAAAAACATTTGCCCCTTGTTGTATTCCGTCCCTTGTTGTATTCAATGAATAACCCGCCCCGAGTATCGGGAGCGAGCGGCGTGTTGGTTGCGCCCGGGCATTATCCGACTGGGGACCCATACCGACAGGACACCGGCAACAGCCGCGGAAATGTCAAATCGCATCAATATGAACCTAGGCTTAAGGACATGAACAGTAAGTTGGAACTATAACTGGGTGTCTGAACTAGAATCCCTATATTATACTTCTCTGCACTAGTAGGAATGCACATTCTATCTGTGGATTACAATGTGAGTTGTTTAAAGGCTAAGTTCAACTTTAATTAAAAATAAATGCATACCCTTTGCAGGTAAAAAAAATGGAGTTTGCAAAGTATTGGACAGCAGATCAGGGGTGTAATGTCAGGCTCCTGCATACACTGCCAGTGGTATTGTAAATGGTCAGCGCACCTCTAGTTCATTCAAACTACAAGTTCATCAGCTGAGGTGGCATATGGGACTTGTAGCTCTTTCATTCACAGATTCCTGCAAATGAATGATGCAGCTGTGTGGGAAAAGCCCTGCACAACCAATATCTCAAGAGAGGATACCCATTAAAGAGGAGGGGAGAGGAGCAGAATCACCCTAAATTAGGGTGTAAAGCACTGTACACACGATCGGTTTGTCCGATGAAAACAGATCGATAGACTGTTTTCATCGGTCAAACCAATCATGTGTGGGCCCTATCGGTTTGTTTTCAATCGGTGAAAAAACATGATAGAAAAAAAAAACATTGTCTGTGTGGAAGTCCATTGGTCAAAAATCCATGCATGCTCAGAATCAAGTCGACGTTGAACTTAATTTTTCTCAGCATGTCATAGTGTTTTACGTCACTGCATTTGGACACGGTCGGATTTTTGACCGATGGTGTGTAGGCAAGACTAATGAAAGTCAGCTTCATCGGATATCCGACGAAAAAATCCATTGGATTAGATTCCATCAGATATCTGATTGTGTGTACAGGGCTTAACATGTCATGTTTTAAAAAGTGAACTTATTCTTTATTTAATATGAGCTCCCATGGGCCTCATATTTATTGGCAGTGGACATTTACATATGTTTTGTTTATCTATTCTGCACAGTTAGTTGAATTTAGGTTTACATTTCCTTTCACACTACTATCTCAATTCAAGGCACAGGGCCAGATTCTGGTAGAATCCGTGGCGGCGTAGCGTAAGCCATTTACACTACGCCGCCGCAACTTACTGGAGCAAGTGCCGTATTCTCCAAGCACTTGCTCCGTAGTTTGCGGCGGCGTAGTGTAAATGGCCCGGCGTATCCCCGCGTAATTCAAAGGGGGCGGCTTGTATTTAAATTAAGCACGCCCCCGCGTCGATCATACTGCGCATGCGCCAGCCGGGAAAAAAGCCCAGTGCGCATGCTCCAGCTCACGTCGAAAAACGTTGTTGAAACCGACGTGAAAACGACTTACGCAATGCCCTATTCGCGAACGACTTAGTAAAACGACGTAAACGATGGAAAATGACGACGCTGTCCCGACGCCATACTTAACATGGCATATGACGGAACTTCGTAAACTTACCCCTCATATAGCAGGGGTAAGTTTACGCTTACGGAAAGGACGTAAACGACGACGAGACGGCGTAAAAACGTTCGGGAATCGGCGTATTAGGCTCATTTGCATAGGCAAATGAGAAATCAACGTAAAGGCCACCTAGTGGCCAGCGAAGTAATTACATCTAAGATCCGACGGTGTAAGTGTTTTACACCTGTCGGATCTTCGCTGTATCTATGCGTAAATCATTCCTTGAATCAGACGCATAGATACCCGGGGAAAAAAACAGAGATACGACGGTGTTTCCTGCGATAAACCGTCGTATCTCTTTTGAAAATCTGGCCCACACTGTCTATTATGTATGTACGTATTACCACTGTTACTGTTCATGTAGGTGGAAGTTGTATGTTCTGGTTACCCTTTGGGGTGTCACCTCTAGCATAAAATAGGGGTATCCTGCATTAAAATTTAGCCTTTCTTAAGAGGGTGAACCGCATTATTATGCACCCATTCAACGTATAGAATAAATTGATGCTCTGTTTAAAATAATTAAAAAACAGAACTAAATAAATAAATAAAATAAAACAAAATAAAAATCATTTGTCTCTTGCCCATTGAGATAATAATTACAGGTTGATGCCAGGGTGAGGAAAAAGACAGCAGGAATTTAAATGTTTTAAGCATATGAATTGGACAAGCTGAACAAATTCCACTAAAATCTTCATTTGGAAACCGCAAGTTGCAGATACTCGATCTAATACATGCTATGGGAAAGCTGAGCTGGTATGTGAAGGCAGTTAATCATGTTACCAAGCTGGCTGAGAGGTTCTTTTTTTGGGAGCATTTTTGTGAATCTTTGCAAATCTTTATTCTGCTGAGCATGTGTACCCTACTGACAGTTTAGAGAGTAATGAGGTATGGTTGGATTTATCATTACACATCATACTAGAAAATCTCTTATGCAGTTTTTTCCTGTGCTTGCCATAAACCTGTGTTATTAGAGCAGCTCCTGCTGCTAAATCAGCAGCAGATGTAGTGGATTTCTGGGGCCTGTGAGGTTCTGATAGAAGACACTGCTGAAGCTGCATATCCGGATGTGGAAGCAAATCATTGATCTGTTTAAAGCAATAGTTTATTTCTCTGTTTTCTACTGGAGGCCTGTGGCACATGCATGCATTTAATTCTGATGTGTTAGCTTAGTAAATAGCCAGGTGTTGCAGATTGGTTTACTATAAAAATCTAATTCTTTTAAGTAACTTAATTTGAAGTAACCCACTTTGAGACAGATCTAGTTGTAGTGCCTGTGTACTTTATGGTACTGGTGCTAGTTACATTTAAGGGTAGATCAGAGTGTAGTTCGACTCAGATTAATTTATGCTGGTATGTGTTGCTGAAACATCTCCACCCAAAAACTGAAACACTGCTAACTACTTTTGCTCATGTCTTTTTATTAATGCTGGTTTGTTATTTTTTGCTTAACTGTCTGTAGACCTGTCCACATTACAATGCTTTATTATCTCCCTTGTCTTGCTAGTCTGTTTCCGAAGCAAGAATTTTTTCCCTGTCAACCAGCTAACCTTTATTACCTCCTGATTGACAATTGAAATGCACCCATCTCCCATCCCTATCAGTATAAATATAAACATAATTTGGGGGAATCATTTGAAGGGGGCACATTTGCAACTGGGGCCATTTCTATTAGTGGGAGCATTTCTGATTCTGCACTTCAGCGAATGCACAAAGAAAATTAACACTATACACATATCCAAATACTGCACCCTCTAGCAGCAGCACAATATAGTTCCCATTTTTCTTCTTCCCAAGACCAGACTCCCTTTCTCTTGTGCCCTTTGGAATTCCCGCTCTGTCTGTAACAAACTCATCTCTCTCAATGACCTCTTTATCGCTAACTTATTTAATTTACTCGCACACTGCACTCGTCTTTTCACTCCAGTTTCTCTAAGGATAGCTGTGATCTACAGGCTCCCTGGACCAGTATCAACCTTTCTTGATGACTTCCCTGCCTGGCTACCCTACTTTCTTTCTTCTGAAATCCACACTATCATTCTGGGTGACTTCAACATTCCTATTAATACTAACACTCCTGCCACTTCCAAACATCTCAGCCTAACCTCCTCCTTTGACCTGAAGCAGTGGATACACGCTCCTACTCACTCTGAAGGCAATACCCTTGACCTTGTTTTCTCTCACCTTTGCACTCCATGTAACCCCTCTAACTATCCATCCCCTCTCTCAGATCACTACCTAGTTTCACTCCCTCTCCTCCACCTCCTCTTCCTCCAACTGCCTAAAAGTTACCTGCAGAAACCTATGTCATCTCAACCCTTCTCTTCTCTACTCTGCTATGACAACCTCTGCTCTGACAAAATCTCACCCCTTTCCTGCACTAAGCTAGCCATTTCTGTCTACAAAGCTTCACTTCTAGCCTCACTGGACTCACAGGCCCTCTTCACTACACACAGAATCAGGCCCTGATCCCTTCAACCTTCGAAAACAAATGATACAAGAAGTCATGCTCATGACCGCGGGTGGCGTAAGACTCATGCCGCGTACACACAATCACTTTTCGGCATTAAAAAAACAATGTTTTAAAAAAAATGAGATTTAAAATGATCGTGTGTGGGCTTCACATCATTTTTCATCTTCTGAAAAAAAAATCAAGCATGCTGCTTTTTTTTGTGTCGTTTTTTGTGTCGTAAAAAATGATCGTGTGTGGGCTAAAACGACGTTAAAAACAATGTTTTAAACCCACGCATGCTCAGAAGCAAGTTATGAGACGGTAGCGTGAATGGAACTTCCCCTTTAGAGTGCAGTCGTACGTATTGTACGTCACCGTGCTTTGCTCATCATTTTTTTAAAACGATGGTGTGTGGGCAACATCGTTTTTAATGATGAAGTTGGAAAAACATAGTTTTTCTACATGCTGAAAAAAAGTCCAGAAGGCGGAAGTTGAGGTGGAAGCTAATGGTGCAAAACGCTGTAAGAGTGGAGGGCTGTGAGGAGGGACGAGCAAAGAGGGGTGAGGTGGATTAAGTGTTTCTTGATGGTTTATGGTTTTGAAAGAAAATGCTGTGAAAAAGTGTACATGAACCATTGCTTTGCACAGGGGATGGATGTACTCAGCACTAACTTCACTATCCACCATTAACCATCGGATATGGAGGTATAAGCCCTGATACTAGTGCTAATACTGACACTGACCAGTAAGCCTGGTCCCCCTACATACCTATCTCTTAAAATCAAAATGAGGCCAAATATTCCTACAATATATTCAAGCAAATAAGTAGTTGTATAAAAAAATAACGCTGCAACTTATAGATCGCATTTATCTCTGAGTAGATCAGAATGCATTAGAGACACCCGAAGCATCACTCGCATGCTCTAAATGAGATAACGGGTGAGTCTTGTCTTTCCTCAATAACCTATGGGTAAAAAGAATGGACCATTAAAATTCTGAGAATTAACTGAGTTAGATAATATTCGGACTGGTAACATTTTGTACTCACATATAACCTCCTCCCTTTCTACTGTCTGATTAAGATACTGATTTAGTACCTAAACTTTAATATCTTTCAGCCTAAATTGAGCCAAACATGTAAGACCCAGGCAGAGAAAGCCAAATAAGTGAGGACAGATATATTTATTTCATATAAAGCCACAACGGTTTAAGGTTGGGGTCCTGTGACTCTAGTGCTGGAAATAAAAAAATAAAAAATACGTATGATCAGTATCTTGAATACTTGCTGGATCGGCAATTAAAAATAAGGAACTCCCGGATAGGGAGGATATGAGGGGAAGGCCCGTAAGGGGGGCTACAGAAAACCCGCCAAAAATAAGTGCTAGCCCGAATACTATTGAAAAATATATGATAACAAAGATAGCCCGGAAAAATGTCATCAACGAAGAAAAAAGTTGCAGAGAACATGCAGAAAACGGGGCTCAGAAAACAATCAGAAATTTTAGAAACAGCAAGGCCACCTATAACAGCAGAGGAAGAAGAGGATTTTGAGGAAGACCAACTCCCCACTAAAGGAAAAATAGCAAAAATGTTTGCCAGAATGGAGACAGTAATGCATAATATGGAATCCTCACTCAAAGGAGAAATGGAACTAATACATGAAGACATGAACCATATCCTGAGGAGAGTAGAAGAAACAGAAGAAAAAATAGAGGCCCATGCAGCTGAAGTAAAAGAATCAGATGAAAAAGATACAGAAAGAACAAAGGTATATGAAATATAGGCTGGAAGATCAGGAAAATCGCAGTAGAAGAAAAAAACCTGAAGATCAGAGGATTGCCTGATGAACAAGTCGAAGACCTTCAGGAAAAAATTGATAAAATATTCGGCCAGATGTTAGGCAAATCTGCAACGGATAAAAAAAAAACTTGAAAGAATTCATCGGATAAGAAAACCAGCAGGAGTAGCGGCGGAGCTGCCAAGAGATGTAATTGTGCGATTCAACAATTTTCAAGATAAAGAGCAGATCTGTCTCGGTCTGAAATCTAAGGGTCCTGTTAAATTTGAAGAATCTACATTACAGATCTTTCAAGATCTCGCAGCCGAGACACTAGCTAGGAAAAGACTATTAAAACCTGTATTGGAGCAATTAAAGCAGCAGGATATTCAGTATTACTGGGGCTTTCCAGCCTGCTTAGTTGGAAGAAAAAAAGGGTGTTCTGCCACTTTAAGATTTCCTGAAGATGTGGTGAACTTCTGTAAAATGTTGAATAACCAACAGACAGAGATCACAGGCTGGTGAGAAAAAGAGCAGAGGATGCCGAATCCAGAACAACAATCCTGGCATCTGATCCCCAAAAAAAAATAACTAACAATAAGAGCAATAGTGGGAAGATGAGAAGAGAAGAAAATGAAGAGAGGAGGGAGGGAGGAAGATGGGACGATACACAGGGGGGGGGGAAATAAAAAGGGAGGGGGAGGAGGGGAAAGGATAAAAATTACGGTCACTATAGAAAAGCGAAAAAAGGGGGAAAGATGCAGGCACAGGGACCTCCCATTAGGGGAGGACAAATGCTCCCAAACAAAGCCCATCTAGAGCCCAACCTAGATGGGGGAGAACCGTAGGGCCAGATAGAGGAGGGCCACGGATCTACAGGTCTATGGGAGGCCAATAGCCCCCAGGACTGGGGTGAGGGGGGGAGGGAAGCTAGGGTGGGCACCGGTGGGTGGGAAAGGGAAGGGCAGTGGGAGGGGCAGAATGGGATGACCTCCATGAAAATCTATAAGAAAACTCTGGCTTTAGAAGGCTACCTCATAAAACCTGATGCCAAAAATGATTATTATATCATACAATGTCCGCGGATTAAATGCCCCCATCAAAATGGCTAAAATAATAAGGGAAATGGGTTTTTTAAAAGCTGACGTGATATTTTTACAGGAAACTCACCTGAGTATGGGTACAAATTGCAGAATTATCTCAGACGAGTTTCCCCTGTGGTTTTACACGGACTCACCTATTCCTCACGCAAAAGGAGTGGCCATAGGGTTCGCTAGGGGTGCTCGGTTCATTTTTGAAGAAAGGAGGGCAGACCCAGATGGTCGCTTCCTATTTCTGAGAGGGAGCCTAAAAGGGACCAAGATTTCACTGGCGAACATTTATGGACCAAATAAAAAGTCTGCTCAATACCTGGCTGGATTAGTGGAAGAGTTTATGAGCTTTAAGGCTGGAGGGGCTATCATGGGAGGGGATTTAAATCTTTGTCTAGATCCAAAATTAGATAGTATGTCACATGCACAGGGCACTGGAATGAGTCAGAGGAATAAATTAAAAAAGAAGATGTACCAACACCAACTGGTAGACGTTTGGAGATCACAACATACGAGACAAAGAGACTATACATTCCACTTCCCTGTGCATGGGACTTACACCAGAATTGATTACTTTCTGGTAGAGCATAGGCTACTAGAATTAGTGGAAGACACAAACATTGGAATTTTAACATTTTCGAATCACGCACCAATCGCATTACAATTGAAACTGGGAGAGATACAAAATGGGAAATGTAACTGGAGGCTAAATGAAGAACTATTATTAGACAAAGAGCTAGAGAAAAGAATAAAGAAGGAATTAGAACAGTTCTTTAAAGAGAACAGCACAGAAGAAATGTCCGAGGCGATAATTTGGGAAACCCACAAGGTCTATATTAGGGAATCCTAATTAAAGAGGGAGCAGAAAAAAAAAGAAAAGAAAGAAGGAGAAAAAAATAAACTTAACTAAAAAAAATTGAACTAGAACAACTACATAAAGAAACAGGTCAAAGAGATCTCTTATTGAATCAAACTATTAAAAGAGAGGAAATGAGAGAAGCAATCGAACAGGAATCTCAAATTGCTCTAAGTATGGTTAAGAAAGAAAGATACTTATGGGCTAATAAGGCGGGAAAATATTTGGCAAATGTATTAAAAAAAAAAAACAGCAAACTATATTGAGAGAATACAGACAAATACCAGAGAAATAAGATTTAAGACTTCAGATATCAATAAAAAATTTCAGGAATTTTATGGGAAACTTTACGCAATCCATAAGAATAGTACTAAAGAAGAGGTAAAACAAAAAGAGAAGAAAGTTAAATTATATCTAAGGGACTTGGACTTAAATAAAATTCCAGAAAATAAACTCAATAACCTTGAAATCCCCATAACAGAAGAAGAAATATTTAAAATTATTCAAGAATTGCCTAATGCGAAAAGCCCCAGGCCGGACGTACTGACAATGTTGTATTATAAATATAGAAGTGAATTTGCGCAAAAAAACACATCAATCAATAAAACATATGTGACAAATATGTAATAAATGAGTGAAAAGTAGATAGATAAATTAAAATAGAAATAAAAGTCCATATGTGTAAACAAAGTCCATATAGTGCAAACGTGCAGTGCACAAAAGTTGCTCTCAGTGAAGCTGTAAAGCTGACAATAAAGTGCTAGTGCTCCTCCGTGCATTCAGCCTCTCAGGCCTCTCACCTTGGTGGCATATATAAATGCCGTGATAATGGGTCAAACTAGCCCGTGCCACTCCAAACACACAGCCTCACAGGCCTCTCACCTCTCAATAGATCAATAAAAAGCCTCCAAACAAATCCTCTGGGTAAATTCAATGATAGTGGACGACACCAGGAGCTATTCAGTCATCTCTATGTCTTGTGGTACCCCTTCGCTATATTACTCGGGGAAACATAAGGAAAGATAGGCCTCCAATGGTGTCCCAGATGAAGGCAAGAGAGCCGTAACGCGTAGGGATTCAGACGTACACCTGGAAGTGACGTGAGATATATGGCAGATGCCGCCTTGTTTATTTGATGCCTGCTTTTATTCTTTATTGATGTAAGGAGATTACTTTGTTTTAATAAATATATACGTTGTGACATACTACACCATTGGAGGCCTATCTTTCCTTTCTTTGTTTACACATATGGACTTTTATTTCTATTTTAATTTATCTATCTACTTTTCACTCATTTATTACATATTTGTCACATATGTTTTATTGATTGATGTGTTTTTTTGCGCAAATTCACTTCTATATTTATGCTTCACTTGTGTATGGTAAACACTACTAGTTTTTGCTGCAATCTGAGCATTATTATTGTCATATTGATTGTTTTAGCGCGAAGGATTTCACAATTTTAATGTTGTATTATAATTTTTTTTTCGGACAAACTAACCCCAAAATTATGCTCCAATTTTAACGGCATTGGAGAGAAGTGGGAGATAAGGAAAGAGGCCTTAGAAGCTTTAATAACTTTAATTCCTAAAGAGGGTAAGGACAACTCCCTATGCTCCAGTTATAGACCAATTTCGCTCCTCAACATCGACTTAAAGATATTCTCAAAAATCCTCGCCAATAGGATGAAAAAAGTAATGAAAGATGTGGTCCACATGGACCAAGTAGGATTCATTACAGAGAGGGAAGGAAGAGATAATGAAATCAGATCTCTCCTGGTAATAGAGGAAATCAGGAAAAGTAGAGCCCCGGGACTACTCCTGTCAATAGACGCCAAAAAGGCTTTTGACAGGGTAGACTGGGGCTTCATGCAGAATACATTAGAGGCGATTGAAGTAGGATCTAGAATGAGAAGATGGATAAGAGCACTATACAATAGACCTACAGCAAGGATTAAAGTTAATGGGAGCATCTCAGAACCCTTTAAAATGGAAAATGGCATCCGACAGGGATGTCCATTGTCACCACTGTTATTCACTCTCGCATTAGAACCCCTGTTAAGGGGGATAAGGTGAAATGTGGATATTAAAGGGATAACATTATGAGGAGAGGAGCATAAACTCGCTGCTTACGCGGACAATATATTGTTTTTCGTGACAAATCCTAGGATAACCCTTCCCAATCTTATGAAAATGATCAAAGAATTCGATATGTTATTCCAATTTCAAGATAAACTCTGAAGTATTGAGCATAAACATCCCTAAAGTAGAAAGATGCGCTCTACAGGAATTTCTCATTTGGCTGGAAAAAAATAACTAAAATATCTGGGGATTAGGCTAGCAACTTCCATGGAAACTCTATACAAAATAAATTTCATCCTATTGCTAAACAAGGTTAAAGATGAACTAAACAGAAAAGCACCAGGGCAATTATCCTGGAGCGGAAGAATAGACATTTTTAAAATGATAATATTACCAAAAATAATTTATAAAATGCAGATGCTCCCAATTCCAATACCACAAACATATTTAAAAAAAACTACAGTCAATGTTTCTTAAATTTATCTGGAGAGGAAAAAAAACACATATTAAACTAACTTTACTGATTAAAGATAAAGCACAAGGGAGGTTAGGGGCACCTGATATAAGAAAGTATCACCATGCAATTATAATATCAAGAATAGTTGACTGGGTAAAAAATAATATAGAAAAAAGATGGGTAGATATGGAAATTAAAATGGGTAAAATAGCACTGGGGAAATTAGTATGGGTCCCGCCACAGTTTAACCACTTGAGGCCCGCGCTACCGTCGGATGACGGCAACAGCGCGGACCTCAATATCCAACATGCCGTCATTTGACGGCATGTCTTTCTGGCGTTCCCAGCGCGCGCTGTACAGCGCGCTGCGGGGAAGCCCTGTGTTGTCCGTGTCCCTTGGACACGGCCAATCACAGATCGCGGCAAACGGCCAATCAGAGCGGCCGTTTGCAATGCGATCTGTGGGCGAATGAGAGATGATCTCTCATAGATCATCTCTCATTGCCGGCTGACACAGAGACAATGTCCTGTCTCTGGAAGGGAGGAGCCCGATCTGTGTTCCTTCCTACATAGGGACACAGATCGGTCACCCCCCCAGTCACCCCCCCCTCCCCCTACAGTTAGAACACACCTAGCATACACATTTAACCCCTTCCTCACCCCCTAGTGTTAACCCCTTCAATGCCAGTCACATTTATACTGTAATTAGTGCATATTTATAGCACTGATCGCAGTATAAATGTGAATGGCGCCAAAAATGTGTCAAAAGTGTCCGATGTGTCCGCCATAACGTCGCAGTAAAAATAAAAATCGCAGATCGCCGCCATTTCTAGTAAAAAAAAAATAATAAAAAATAATAATTCTCTCCCCTATTTTGTAAGCGCTATAACTTTTGCGCAAACCAGTCGCTTATTGCGATTTTTTTTTTTTTTTTTTTACCAAAAATATGTAGAAGAATACGTATCGCCCTAAACTGAGAAAAAAAAATGTGTTTTTTTTTTTAATTGGGATATTTATTATAGCAACAAGTAAAAAATATTGTATTTTTCTTCAAAATTGTCGCTCTTTTTTGTTTATAGCGCAAAAAATAAAAATCGCACAGGCGATCAAATACCACCAAAAGAAAGCTCTACTTGTGGGGAAAAAAGGACGTAAATTTTGTTTGGGAGCCACGTCGCACGACCGCGCAATTGTCAGTTAAAGCGACGCAGTGCCGGAAGCTGAAATTTCACCTGGGCAGGAGGGGGGTGTAAGTGCCCAGTAAGCAAGTGGTTAAAGAAATTAGTTCTGAAGCTCACTATATCACGAGGCACGCAGTAAAAATATGGGATCAGATACACAAGAAATAAAAATGGGAGTATAATTCACCTTTTATACCTTTAACTAATACAAAAAAAATTCCGCCAGGGGAAAAATAAAAGTTTGGTAAATGGATAATTAAAGAGAATATCCAATTAAAAGATGTTATGGAGCGAAAGAAGCTACTAACTTTACAGGATTTAAAAAATAAAAGGAAATGATTTTGATAGATGAATGGCGGTACGCGCAATTAAAACATTTTTTTTTAAAGACTTCCCCAGCCTATTAGATCAGAAGTAAATCTTCGGCCCCTTGAAAAATTATGTGAGGGTAAGACTGAAAAAGGATTAACCTCTAAGATCTATAAAATTTTGAATGCTTCAAATTGCAGAACGTCACGCCATACATCAAGAAATGGGAGGAAGAGATGGGCTCATCTATAAAGGAATGTGAGATCAGTCAGTTAATAAAGAGAGTTCATATGACGTCAGTAAACAACAGTATTATTGAACAGAATTATAAATGTCTGGTACGATGGTACCTTACACCAGATAAGGTACATACATTTTCAGGAACTACAACACGTTAATGTTGGCGAGGTTATAATGAAATAGGAACGATGGGCCATGTTTGGTGGACCTGTCCCAAAATTAGAGTATATTGGGGGAGATCAGACAAAAAAAAATTGAGAAATATCAAATATTGATCTCCCAGATGACCCTTGGGTCTGTGTTTTACATGGGTCCCGAATGTCAACTAAAGAGTACATGAAGACATTAATTCCACAGTTCTTGAACGCGGCAAAGAACCAAATAGCATGTAACTGGCAAGAACCGGATAGACCCTCTTTGAGAAGGTGGTGTAAGAATTGAGTTTGGTGGTCTCAGCCCAGCTCCCGGTGGGTGTGCTATGCAAGGTACGCCTGTGCTTAGTAAGCCCACCCCCCCACAAAAACCACCACACTTGCACAAACACAAAATTGGTTTAACATGCACGCACTTTGGCCATGCGGTCTCCTAAAAAAGAGAGGCGAAGGACCTACGGGGCTGGCTGGGTGGGCTAGACCCCCTCACTCCCTCATAGGGGGAGTCCCTCTGCCCCATTGTGGTCCTGTTGGGCCCCAGTTGGGCTCCCAAGTGGAGCAGGTAGGGCGGGGTGAGTGGGAGGCCCCCCCTCACACCCGCCATTGCCACCGGGGGCATGGAGAAGGATGGCAGATTGCCTCCGGGGGGAGGGTCTGCCTACTCCCAACTCCTGCAGTCCGGCTCCTCTCTCTCGAGTTCATGCACAAAAATACACACAACAAAAAAAAGAATAATAATAAAAAAAAAAAGAAGGTGGTGTAATAAAATTGACGAAATTTACAACATGGAATACTTAAGATTTAGAGAGGGAAAAAAATGGGAGGAGTTCAAAGAGAATGGAAAGATTGGAAAGGGTACAAGTTTACGATGGAATATGCAGAAAGATGTCTAATATAACAATACCAGTTAACGGTATGAGGTAGCATTCTGGAGGGACAGAGAAAGTGGAAAGCCTGGTTAGCAGGGAAGAAAGAGGTGGGGAAAAGAGGGAAGGGATGGGAAAGGGTGGGGGGAGGATATTAATCTTTACTAAGACATATATGTACAGTATTAGTAACTTTTTGAGGACAAGATTAATGGAAAAAAATAAAAATAAATAAAGAAACAAATCTTAAAAATAAATATTAATAATATGAATTAACAAAAACAAAAAACAAAAATGATGCGAAACCATAGCTGAGACGTTATAAGCAAATAATAAGTGAGCAAGTCTCGTGTTAGCTGGTGGAGTCTGAAGTGGTAAAAAAAGAAAAACTCTTCTCTACCTTCGTCCTCCACTGCCTCCACCTGCCAACTCACTCACTGCCCAGGAGATCGCCAATCACTTAAAACAGAAGATTGATTCAATTTGTGAGGAGATCTCTACTGTTCAGATACCCTCCACATTTTATACCTAATGCCCACAGGTACAATCATTACTTCCCTCTTTCAACTCCACCAACTCCCTTCTCATTGGCTTACCCCTACATTATCTATCCCCCTTCAATCCATCATGAATGCTGCTGCCAGACTCATCCATCTTCCCAATCGCTCTCTGTCTGCTACTCCTCTGTCAATCCCTCCACTGGCTTCCGCTCACCCAACAAATTAAATTCAAAATACTAACAACTACTTACAAAGCCATCCACAATTTAGCCCCCAGCTACATCACTAGACTAGTCTCTAAATACCAACCTGCTCGTTCTCTTCGTTTCTGTCAAGACCTCCTGCTCTCCAGCTCCCTCATCACCTCCTCCCATGCTTGCCTCCAGGACTTTTGCAGAGCCTCTCCAATCCTATGGAATGCCATACCCCAATCTGTCCACCTATCCCCTACTCTCAGGCCTTGTACACACGACGGGAAATATCCGCTGTAAACGGTCCCCGGACCGTTTACAGCGTATATTTGCGCCGGGATGTTTTGATCCGATGGCTGTACACACCATCGGATCAAATTCCCCGCCGGCGGACAGCGCGGTGACGCGGCGGTGACGTTGACGCCGCCACGTGACCGCCACGTCACCGCACCAGGAAGTAAACACTTCCGCGCGCATGCGTCGGATCCATTCACAGGATACGACGCATGTGCGGCAAGATATGTCCGCTGGTTTGCCGTACTAACCAGCGGACATATCTGACGGCCAGCTATCCGGCGGAATTATTTCAAAGCATGCTTTGAAATTTTTCCGCCGGATGAATCCGGCAAAAAGCGTCCGTTTGCCCCTACAGACGAGGGGATTTTTCGGCTGAAATGGTCCGTCGGACCATGTTCAGCGGAAATATCCCCTCGTGTGTACAAGGCCTAATAGTTTTTAATTGATCCCTGAAAACCCTTCTCTTCAGAGAAGCCTATCCTACCCACACCTAACAACTGTATTTTCATTTTCTCATCAGATCACCCCCCGCAGTTATTACCCTTTGTTTCACTTGACCCTCCCTTCTAGATTATAAGCTCTAATGAGCGGGGCTCTCTGAATCCCCCTGTATTTATTTGTATTGCAAGTGTACTGTCTGCCCTTATGTTGTAAAGTGCTGCACAAACTGTGGGCGCTATATAAATCCTATATAAGAATAATAATAATTTAGGATATAATCACTTTTTTTTATCAAGTTAGCACTGCTTTCATACACTGTATTCTAAAATTTGGTGTCACAAATTCCTTAAGCGGCTACTCATTTCTGGAAAACATAAGGGTTAATTTTGTAGAAGTCGTGCTTCCTTCCGTAACATGCTTCTTTTCTGTGGACTTTTCTGCCCCCGAACATTGAATGAAGACATTTTAAACCCCATGGTATTGTCTATATAGGGTAAGAATCACTGGAGTTCTTAGATCTTCAGTCAGTGTAGGTATGTAGTCTCTCGTCAGAGGAATCTTTAAGTATGCTGCACAAACAATGAGCCAGAGTCCAGAGTGCTGTAATATGAATTCAGAATTATGATGCACCAGAGATTAAAACAAAACTTGTTGAAAGTTGAAAGAAAAAAAAACGATTCAACCGAATCTGAAGGGATATCAAAGAGAACTAGGTAAAAGTCCACGGATCTACCAGAGCTAAAGGTTACTAGTAGTGATAATGTGTAACCTGAGCCTTCAGTCATTTATGTTGGGTGGCCAGACAGATGACCAAGGACGAGGTGAAGAAGATGCTGATGGAGGATCTTTGTCTTTTTCCAGCATATTCCACTCTTTCAAAAGCTGTATACCTTCTTCTACTGAGTTGATATAAAATGCTTTCCCCTTTTTTGTAATTAGAAGTTTCGCTGGATATCCCCATCTGTAGGCGGTTTGGTGGTTTGTCAGAGATTTGGTGATAGTGGCCATGTTCCTCCTCCTTTGCATTGTGTAAGCTGATACATCTGGATAGAAGGAAAGGCCTTGGGTACAGGATGGTGCATTTTCAGGATTTCTCTGGAGAAACTTCTCTTTGGTTTGATAAAAAAGGGATCAGTGCGATCGTATCTCTCAGAAGATGATCTGGAATGTGTCTGGGTTTTGGTAGCCTGTGGATCCTATCTATAGATAGGACTGTTTAGGAAGCCTCAGGTAGGATTTCCTGGAGAATATTCTGGAAGTAGGCATGTAATTCAGGTGGCTTGACTCACGGATTTTAATATTGTTTCTTCTCAAACGATCTTCAAGAACGGCCTTTTTAGCTTTTTTCTTTTGTAGTTCATCCTCCCCCCCCCATTGTGGGCATCAATTACTTCATTAATGGTGTCAAAGAATTCTCCCATCATGTGTTCTATATGGGTGACACTGTTATCAACAGCTTTTATTTCTGCCTTGAAGTGATTTGTAAAAGGAATAAGATGTCCGCATGTATAGTACTGCATAGCAACACAAGCATGTCTTTCAGAGTTGTCTATCACTGGCTGGTTCTTAGTGGGGAATTCGAAGATAGAGTCCTGTAGTTCTCTGGTGTCATTAAGGGATGTATCTATCTCCTCCTCCTCCATGTCCTTTCTTTGCATGTGCTGCTGATTTGCCTTAACAGAGCTAGTTGATAATGAGGAGGATGACTGGGATTTACTATTCTGCCCCTTGTGTGCCTTTTGTGGTTGTAAAAAAAGCATTGTGCTGTGCTGCTGTGTCCAGAGAGCCTGGCATGCTCTCTGTCACTGTGCTTTTTTCTACCTTGGGCCTGTGTACAGTGGGGCTGCTAGAAGAAATCTCTAGTTATCTTTTAGTACATAAAAATACTGTTCTTCACAATTCTCAGTAGAATGTGCATTTATGTATATCTAAAATGCCATGTCCTTAAATTACTGAGTTGTTTTAGAGTCAGCATTTACAGTTTGTGTTCTCTTGGATGTCACAGAAATTATAAAAAAAAAAAAACATGCACTCTTGAGTGGTTCCCTTGCCCATCCACAAAAGCTTCTATCATGGTTGAACAAGATCTGGCCTTCGAGCCCTTCTTTAGGACTACCATATAGACCTTCCCTGGTTATCCTCTTCCTCCCTGTGGAGGCTAGCTGCCCTTAGATTATGGTACAAGAGGGGGTTATGCTTGGTTTCATCTTTGGACCCCTCCCCACTCACTCCACTATTTGATAACCCCACCTTCCCCCCAGGGTATGGGAGTCCCTACTGTAGGTTCATTGATGCGCTCTGCTTGGCCGAGAGTGAATATGTTCATTCATCCTCAACAGGGAACCTCGGTTGTCCCTGCGGGAGAAGGAGACTGGCTTACCACACTCCACTTGTCATCCTTCGCATAACAGCTATTCCTTTCCTCTCATACCCATCGCCCTTATACTGAATTTGAAAGGCTGTGCTCCCTTCATGAATTGCCTAGACATTTACTCTCCTCCCTTTAGTGCTTAATTCATGCACTCACACCTGATGACTTGCCAACGTACACACTAGGACATGGTCCGCGCATCTGGGAGAGGAGTTTTCAAGGGGGTAAACTGGCAAACTTCATTCCATTTTACAAATAAATCCATTATTTCCTGCTACTCTCAAGAAAATAACTTTAAGATTTTATCGCAATGGTATAGTGATCTGTCAACACTACATAAGATTTTTCTGTCCATCCCGCTTCCTGATGGTGCTGCGTATCAGCTTTAGGTACATACCTACATATATGGTGGTAATGTGAGAGAATACGCCCTTTCTGGACTCAGGTAATTAGGTTTATAGTACAATTTATGAGGAACCTCTAACACCAACCCCAGCAATTGCCCTTCTTTCTGTTCTCCCCGGCTCTATGGCATCCCAGAAAAGGAACCTTTTCTGTTTTTTTTTTTTTTGTGCGCAGCACACCAACTCATCCCTTTATATTGGAAGACTGAAACTTCACTGCCATTATCCTTGTGGGTTTCTACTGTGAATAACATAATATGAATAGAGGAGATGTTGGCTCTTGATAATGACACTTTCGACAAGTACAAGGTTTTGTGGTATGTTTGGATCAGCTTTTTTTTTTCTCTGATACCCTCACAGCTATGTTCCCCATTCCCCAGCCCTCCCTTAACTCCAGGTTTCCTGTGGTGTGGGTTTGAGACATTGTTCTCCTTATAGTTTTCTCTTCTTTATGTTATATAATTAATATTGTGGTGCCTCTCTTGATCTCACAGATCCTACTAGACCCAGCGTTCTCAGAGTCTCATTCCTGCTCCCCTGCCCTTCCTACTCTCACCCTTCCCTTCTTTCTCTCCCCTTCCTTCTTCCTATCCTCCCCTTTGGTTTCTCTCTCCTTGTTTTCTTTCCTTTTTCTTTCTTACTTTTGGTACAACATGATAAAAAGTTTATTTGGTGTATCAATATTATACCAGGTTATTTGTGGATTGACCACTTTGCTGGATTAGATAATGGTCCATACTATATTTTTATATTTTTTGTTCTTTTGCCATTTGTACGATGGAATGTATTAAACTATTTTTTTTCTTCCTGGTTTGTCTGAGGCCGCGTACAGATGAGGAGACATGTCCGCTGAAACATGTCCGACGGACCATTTCCAGCGGACATGTCTCCTCTGATATTTGGTCTGATGGCGTGTACACACCATCGGACACAAATCCTCTTGGATGGATAACGCGGTGACGTGGAGGTGATGTTGACGCCACCACGTCACCAATCCAGGAAGTAAAATACTTCCACGCATGTGTCAAATCCATTCGACGCATGTGGGAGATTTATGTCTGCTGGTTAGGCGTACTAACCAGCGGACATGTCCGACGGACATGTTTCCAGCGGACAAAATTCAAAGCATGCTTTGAAATTTGTCCGCTGGAAAAACCTGTCCGCTAGGTCGTACACACGCACGATCGGATATGTCCGCTGAAACTGGTCGGCAGACCAGTTTCAGCGGACATGTTCGATCGTGTGTACGCGGCTTTATGTGACACTACTCACATTTTCTATAATGTACTCTTTGTTTGCATATGTCATGCTATGGGTGAAAGCTATTGAGCTGACTTGTTGTTTTACTTCATTACTTTTGTGTCTTGATAAGGCTCCATGCACACTGGATGCTAAAATAATGTTATAAAAACACCAGTAGCTTTGCAGTGTCTTTTAACGTTTTTTAACATTTTTGCAATAGTGTTTATTACCATTGTTTAGCGTTTTTCTGCATTAGTGTTTTTTAGCAGGTTCTTTTTTCCTTTTCTTTTTCAATGGATCAAAAATGCAAAAAAATGCTGGCGAGTCACGTTTTTGAGCGTTTATTAACGTTTATCAGTGTTTATGAGCTTTTGGCGTTTTTCGTGGTCAGAAAAACTACTCCTGAACGCGATTTTAAGGCATTCAGAAAACAGCCCATAAACTCCTCTGCAGAAAAATGTCCAAAAACATCCATGTGTACATAGACACATAAGGATAACACAGAGTGGAGTTAAAATTCCAAAAAACTTTGGTTTATGAGCTCCAGTGTGCATGGAGCCTTATATATTTTGAATGTTGACATAATAAAAACATTTTAAACTGTAAAAAAAAAAAGACAAGTGCTGAGACTGACTTCAGGGAGAACAGAAAATGGAAAATTGTAAACTCACCTTTCCGTAATTTTCCTTTCCTGACGCACCTTCATGGCAGCACACACTGGGTTGTGACTCCGCCCCCACAACCTGACAGGATTGATTAGCTATAAATTTGAAGGGGAGACGCCCTGCACCATTCTCTGTATATATCATCATTAAACAGTAGGGTGGGCATCTGTGTGCTGCCATGAAGATGCGTCAGGAAAGGAAAATTATGGAAAGGTGAGTATACAATTTTCCGTTTTCCTGACGCATTCATGGCAGCACAAACTGGGATATAGCTCGCCAGTCGGGAGGGTGCAAGAAAACAGTAATATTTATTCTTTATAGCGCTGAGGAATTGGCTCTAACAACAGATCTGCCAAAGTCGGCAGTAGCTAAGTGAGCAGAAGTCCATAGTGAGAAATGAAGGTGTGCCGAGAAGACCAGGTTGCTGCTCTGCATATAGTCTCCAGGGAAATCCTGCAATATGCTGCACATGAGGTATCCACTACCCTTGTCGAATGAGCCGTGATGCCCTCAGGAGCTCTCAGAAGCTGTAAGTTGCTAGATGGAATACGCCTCTTCGATAGCTTTAAGTAACCAGGAGGCAATGGTACGAGAGGTAGCTGCTTGGCCTCGTCTGCTCCCGTGTGGGATAATCGAGAGAGAATCCGACTTCCTCCTCAGGTGAGATGTAGCTGCGAGGTAACTGGAGATGGTTGACTTGACATCCAAGGCATGGGGCTCGCCCCTCCCATTAGTGGAAGACGGAAGGACGATGACCTGGTTATAATGAAAGGAGGAAGCTACCTTTGGTCTAAATCAGTCTAGAGGTTTCAGTACCACTCTGTCAGGGAAGAGCACTAAATAGGGTTCCGTAGCCATAGTGCTTGAATCTCCGACATCCTTTTAGCTGAGGTGACAGCAATTAGGAAAGCCAGCGTCAGAGTAAGGTTCCACAGTGAGACCAAGTTAAACTAAACAAACAAACAAAATGGGTGGATTGAAAAAGGCTTCAAGAACTATTGAGAGATCCCATGTTGGAAAAACTGGCTTCCTAGGTGGTCCGATCTTCATGCAGGCCCTCAGAAATTGAGTGACCAGAGGGTGAAGAGCCCATCTAGTAACAGTCTTGGCAGAAAGAGCGGATACTTGCACCTTCAGGGTATCCGAGCTCAGGCCCTTGTTAGGCCCTGACTGAAGAAATTCAAGAATTTGAGATGGTTCTGGCGAGATAGGATTCCAATCTCTTAGTTGTGACATTGAAACTAACCTCTCCCAGATTCTAATGTAGGTGGTATTAGAGGAGCTTTTTCTCTAGCTGCATTAGGGTCGATATTACTTCCTGGGAGCATCCTTGTTCCCTTAACCTAATCCTCTCAACTTCCATGCTGCCAGATGCAGCTTCTGTGGGCTGGATGGAAGAATTGTCCTTGATATAGGAGATCCCTGGTTATTGGTAGCTGAATTGGAGGCTACGTACTGAGTTGTACCAGGGTCGTAAACCGTGGCCTCCTCGGCCAGAACGGTATTACTTCTATAACCGTGGCTGAGGATTTCCTCATCCGGGACAGAAATCTTGCAATCAGAGGAGTGTGAGGGAAAAATGTACCCCAGCTCGAAGTTCCATGAGTGGGCTAGGCAGTCTGTTCCTTCGGCTGATGGAAAGGGGGCTCCGGACAGGAACCTCTGACATTTGGTGTATGTTGGCGTAGCTGCTAGGTCGACCTCTGGTACTCCTCAGGTCTTCGTAAGAAGAGAGAATGCGTGGTGGTTCAGGGACCATTCGTTGTTCGACAGTGTCTCTCGGGTTAGATAGTCAGCCAACAAATGTTGTGCTGCTGTGACATACACTGCCCTGAGATCTGACAGGTGGGCCCATTACAATATGGGGTGAACTTCCTCCAGATGCGCGAGACTCCTGGTCCCTCCTTGTTTCTGGATGTATGACACTGCCACCTTGTTGTCTATTCGGAGAAGGACATTCTTTCCTTTCAGAAGAGGAGCAAAGGTCATGAGAGCCTGGAAGGCTGCTCTGAGTTCTAATACATTTGACACCATGCCCTGAGCTTGAAAGTGCCACTGGCCTTGGGCTGCTTGGTCCCGATAATGTGTTCCCCACCCCCTCTGGCTGGCATCCGATGTTACTACTTCTGGGGGAACTATCGGTCTGAGTTTCCTGAGGTTGAATGGGTGCGTCCACCACCATAGTGTTTTACCCAGCTGTTCCACTGTCTGAGAAAAAAATTCTGTAGAACTCGAATGTGCCACTGGGACCACTGTACCATGGGTATGATCGCAGACATGGACCCCAGGATATTGAGGTAGGCTCTGGCCGGTAGGTGTCTGGATGATAACAGGTTCTGCATCTTCTGGACTAAGGGTTTCAGCTGCTCCTGAGGGAGTTGTACACGTTCCAGGCTGGTATCCAACTCTGCCCCTAGAAACACCATGACTTGCGTGGGCTGGAGACTGCTCTTTTTACAGTTGACTAGCCACCCGGAGTCTTGCTGGGTCGTGAGCAATAACACTGGTGATGAGTTAAAGGTTTCCTGATTCCCTGCCAGGAGCAATATGTCGTCCAGATAATGATGGACTCTCATCCCCTTTTCTCTGAGAAGTGCGATCAGGGGTAGGAACTTTAGTTAATGTCCTGGGTGCTGAGTAGATGCCGAATGGAAGGCACCGGAATTGCAAATGACACTGACTGATTGAGAACCGAAGAAACTTTTGGAAGGTGGAATAGATCGGGACATTAAGGTATCTGTCCAATAAATCCACCGATAACATCCAGTCTCCAGTTCACCGCCAATAGGATGGAGTGAAGGCTTTCCATTATATATTCTATTTAGATCCCCTTGTTGAGCCTCTTTAGGTCTAGGGCTGGGCGCAAGTCCCCCGTTTTCTTTCACACCAAAAATAAAGGGGAATAGAACCCCCTCCCCTTTTGGTGCGACGGTACCTCTACGATTGCAGAAGTAGCTTTCTTCTGTCTGGGGAAGACGGTATCTTGGTAGGCTGAAATATATTTTCTGGCAGTGTGCCCATGAATTTCCATTTGTGTCCAATCTTGATAGTGGATAATGTCCATGGATCTGATAAGTGACTTGACCATATTTGAGCAAAGTTCTTGAGCCTGGCGCTCACCTGAGCTGGGTGGGCGGGCGAATCCTCAAAAGGATTTCTGTTGGTCCCCAGCCGTGATGGCCTTGCGGAGATGGCTGGATCCAGATTTGCGCCAAATAGGTTTGAGCCGTCATATGAGATTTTGCACAACTTCGATACTGATGCCGCATCAGCTATTTAGGGCTTCAGCCATAAAGCCCTTCTGGCCATAACCAAGGCTAGCATATACCTTGCTGAGGATCTAATGTCAACTGAAGCTCCGGCCATGAAGCTGCCTGCTAATTTAATCTCCTGTAGGGAGAAAATTATTTTCTCTTGGACCATAGCATCTAGGAGGGAGTTCTCAATGTTAGCCGTCCATGCAGAGATGGCTTTTGGCTACTGGGGCAGTGGTGTTAGCCGGTCTACAAGCGCCTCCTGCCATGGAGTAAGCTTTTTAAAACAGGATCGATTTTGCGATCAAGTACATCCCGGAGGGTAACTGCGTCTGCGCTCGGCAGGGTAACGTGTCTGTCAAGTCGCATCATTTATCCGATCTCTCCCACTCATCTTTTTTGAGGTCCACCAGTTCCTTTATGAAGGGAAACGATTCAGGATCCCTCTTCAGTTCTGGAAAATACTTCTTAACCTTCTGCGGTTGTATCTCACCTTCCTCCCAGCCAATTGCTTCTTCGACTGAGCGAGCAATCGGTTCGACTTAGCAGAAGTGGAACCCTGACGCTGATGTGCGTTTTTCATTTTCAGAGAGGGTTTCTGAAGCTTGTATGTAGTGACAGGGTACCGGTGAAGTGCTTGGGGTAGGATCGTTTATCGGCGGAGCCGTAGTTCCCAAAATGTACCCTTGTGCGACTCTGTCTGTCGCTACTCTGGCATCTGGCTCCTTCTCCTTGGTTGCTTCGTTGAAGCAAGAACGGCAAGCCAATTTTCCTGGCAATGCTGGAGCCCCGCATACCCAGCAAGTGTTTGCTGTGGGACGGGTATGGTAGTTCCGATCATGGTGAGACGATGGTGATCGTCTGCGGTGAGACCGACTATAAAGGGATCAGCTATGAAGCGAGCGGCTATGTCTTGAGCGATGATAGCAGTAGGGTGATCTTGAGTGACTTCTGCGTGACCTTCTGCCACTGGATGCATGACTTGATCTCCCTCTATGCCGCGAGCTTGCGTCTCTTGACCTGGTAGGGCTGCCAAAGAATGCAGCGTTGGTGGTCAGGCTCTCTTTTTTGTCTCTTCTATACCTACCTTTTTCGGATGGCCTCTATACCTAGCTGATGGTGGTCTGCGAGGGCAGTGGTCTCCATGAAGGGTGCAGAGGATACAGTCTTGAGGACAGTCTAGAGAAGATGAAACAGTACTACTAAAATAGGGCAGAAATAAAAGGAGCACTATAGAAAAAAAGGGCCAAAGAATCCTGCCAGGGAGAAAAAAACTGTGTTTAAATGTAATCAATCTCTGCAGAGCAGCCGCCTGTAACCCTATAGCAGAGTGTGCTGTGTTTTTAAATTTGCCGCTGCTACGTGGTGCTGAAGACACGCACGCGCATGCGCAGAAGCGGTCCGATCGTTCCGGCGCCATCTTGTGTGAGGGCAGAGGGAGCTGCCGGCGTCATCACCTTGTTGCACGCATGCGCAGAGCGACGGACAGGAGCGACGGCGCACACACACAGAGAAAAGTATAACACTCAGAAAAGATCATAGTTTTGGTCTAAAATAGTAAGGAGGAAATATAGGTACAATGTGGACCATAATGGACCAAAAGACATAGAAGTGGAGACCAATGCAAACATTTTAAGCTTCTTTAAAGCCTATCAGATTTGCCAGTACTTGCTGTTTGCAAAATAGTAAAGAGGAAATAGGTACAATGTGGACCATAATGAGCCAATAGACATAGAAGTGGAGACCAATGCAAAAATGTAAGTTTCTTTAAAGCTTATTGTCACATTGCCAGTACTTGCTGTTTGCAAAATAGTAAGGAGGAAATATAGGTACAATGTGGACCATAATGAGCCAATAGACATAGAAGTGGAGACCACTGCAAACATGAAAGCTTCTTTAAGGCTTGTCACCACTGCAAACATGAAAGCTTCTTTAAGGCTTGTCACATTGCCAGCTTGTCACAAGTGCTGCTTGCAAAATAGCAAGGAGGAAATATAGGTACAATGTGGACCATATTGAGCCATTAGACATAAAAGTGGAGACCACTGCAATCATGTAAGCTTCTTTAAAGCTTGTCACATTGCCAGTACTTGCTGTTTGCAAAATAGTAATATATAGGTACAATGTGGAGCAAAGAGACATAGAAGTGGAGACCACTGCAAAAAAATGTAAGCTTCTTTAAAGCTTGACACATTGCCAGTACTTGCTGTTTGCACCCCTGAGACCACCAGAACGGGGTTCCCTCCATAGAAGCTCCTTTAGAGACTGTACAGGAGGGACTTCCAAACAGGAGAGGCTGAACCTGCTGGGGCGATTTGCAGTAAGAGGCATGCTTGCTTGTTCATCCAATCTGTCAGGTGAGGATAAAAAAGGAGAATGGTGCAGGGCGTCTCCCCTTCAAATTTATAGCTAATCAATCCTGTCAGGTTGTGGGGGCGGAGTCACAACCCAGTGTGTGCTGCCATGAATGCGTCAGGAAAATGTATTATTACAAATTAATAGTAGTAATAATACCTAAATACAACTGACTTCTTCGATTTTGTATTTGTTTTGTTATATAAATATATTTTAATACTTTTTTTGAGCTGTCCTAGAGCATTCATAATGTTTGTAAAATATTGTACAGCAGCATCTGTCTTCTCACGGAAAAAAAAAAAACAGACAATTTTATTTTGTGGCATGCAGGGATTTGAGCGCCCCCTAGGTCCTTCCTTTTCAATAGTCTCTTTGCATCTACTTTGTGCAGTGTCTACATGTGACACTGAGCTGCCCTCGTGCCGCCTGCTGAACCACTTAATTGAATTAGAGCTTAAGGACTAATCTCCAATGAATTCCCTGCAAACAAACATTTACTGATATCTATTGTCGGGGGTGTTTTAATTCTTCAAATGGATCTTGTTCTAGCTAAGGCATATGCTAGTGCCAGAAACACAGTCGGTGATTAAGAGACTGTGCTTACAGCAGGCAGGGGTCATTGCAGTACACATAAGTAGGTTGGATCTGTGTAGTCTGACACCAAAAAGAGTAACAATCACGTGTCACATCTTACACTTGCTTTGTGAATTGCCTGTCCACGTGTGCATCTTTCAGCCTCTCAAGGTGGGTTACCAGTGAACATAGGCTGGTATATGTTTCAGCATATCAACTACTTTAACTTAAAAAAAAATACTGACAACATTTTCAGTTCTCTAAAAAAATCTGAAAAAAATAACACATTCTCTCATTTAGACAATTAAAGCCACCCTAGGTCCACCCTAAAAGAACATATGTACCAGAAGTGGCTATTACTAGGCAGATCTCCTAATCTGCCACTTCTTTGTCCTCGTGGGTCTTCTTTCTTCTCCTCGTCACGCTGCCACCTGGGAAATGGGGAGCGGTGTCTTCTGGGACCTTGTGTGTGTCCCAGGAGACATCCGCCCATTCACATAGCGCCTTACGGCTCGCGCATGCACAGTAGGGAATTGGGCAGTGAAGCCCCAACACTTCACTTCCTGATTCCCTCACCAAGGATGTCCCTGGGTCTGCCGAGACCCAAGCGATTACCCAGGTTCGGCTGCCGACATCGCGGGCACCCTGGACAGGTAAGTGTTCTTATTAAAAGTCAGCAGCTACAGTGTTTGAAGCTGTTGACTTTTAATTTTTAATTTTTTTAAGTCGGACCTCCGCTTTAAAGTAGTAATAAACCGAAAACAACAAATATCCTTGCAGCTTACAAAGTCTTACATGTGGTGGCTGCATTCTTTTTTTTTGTGTTTCCTTTATTTTCACCTGGTGATCCAGCTAGGAACACACTTCCTGTTATAGGGTGTCTCTACTCTGGACAGAGGCGCAAGGAGACATCTTTGGACAGCAGAAGCTGAATTCTGTCTGTAGCGCCTGGTTACTTATAAGAACCGGTGCTAATTTAAATCTAGAGGGGGTCAGAGAGTTAGTTAGCTCTGACCAGGTTGATTTGTTTAAATGTGGGTCTCTGTCTCAGCTTGGCTGTGCTGTGGGCTCATTCTGTCGCTCCTGGCGTGCTGATCCCACCCCATGACTATAGGTGGCAGCAGTGGAGTCAAGGATTGGGTGCTTTTCCCCAGCAGCCTATCAGGAGGGGTTTTCCTCACTGTGCATGCTGGTGGAGGGTATTTATGAGACAGACGCCATTGGTCTGGGTCTTCTTCCAGTGTGGCACCCACCTTTAGGGTGACCACATAACGGCGCCCCGGCGAAATGGCGTTCCAGGCCGGGGTGCGTGTGCCACGTGGTGTTCCTGGTTCCGGGACCACATTGGTCTGGAACAATTGAGCTGTGACTGGGCCCCAGTAATCGACTGGGTCCCCAGTCATGAGAAGATCCCAAGCGTTGTTCCCTTGATAAGAAAGGGAACAAAATCCCCTATATTGTGAAGAAGGAAAAGAAAACTGTTTTAGGGAAATGATATTCCATTAATGTATATGTATATGTATATATATATCTAAAGTGCATACATAAAAAAAAAAACCAACCCCAGTGTAATAAGAAAGGGAACAAATTCCCCTATATTGTGAGAAGGAAAAAGAAAACAATCTATTTTAGGGAAATTATTTTCCATTAGTGTATATATATCTAAAGTGCACACATAAATAAATAAAGAGAGAGAGAGAAAAAAAATATATATAAAAAAAAAGAAAAAAAAAAGACCACTTTGAGGAAATAATTTCCAATGTTGTGTTAATACATTAAGTGCACCCAGAGAAAAAAAAAAGGTTAAATAAAGGGGGAGAGGGGAAGAGAGCGAAATAAGCCGGACAGTCCACCCATCCCCCATCCTCCCAAAACCCCCCCGTCACTCCCCTCCCCTAATCCCCCAACTCCCTAAATTCCCTCCAACCCCTCCAGATCCCATCATGTCTTGGCTTTGAGACCGTATGTAGAGACCACAGTTCCTCCATCATTCTAATTCTCTCTATTTCCTGTATCCATTCCTCAATCGAGGGCGCTTCTTTTCTTTTCCAGTACCTTGGTATCAGAGCCTTGGCTCCATTTAATAAAAATGGAACCAGGGAACCCCTATACTTTTTCCTAGGTACCCTCGTGGTGTGGAACAGACAATCCCATGGATCAAGTTTTATCTCTTGCCCGCTAATTTTTTTTATCAGTCCAACTATCTCCCTCCAGTATATTTGTATCAAAGGGCACAGCCACCATATGTGGGCATGGGTTCCCTCCATTCCGCACTCTCTCCAGCATAGGGGTGAAGCCTCGCTGTTCATTCTATGGAGTTTCGTTGGAACGTAATACCATTTAACCAGTAGTTTGTAGTTGGTTTCTTTGAACATACTGTAGTCTACTACCTGCCTCTTCTTATCACTAGATATGGTTTGATTTAGTTCCATTTCCCAACTTTCTACTATTTCCAGTCCTAATGATTCTCTCATAGTGGTCAGTATTTTATATATACTTGATATTCCCTGTCTTCCTGTTCCTCCTCGGGTTATGTACTTTTCCCATTCATTTAATTCATCTAAGGCTCGCAGGGGTTTCGGTAAAGTATTTACCAAGTGTTGGACTTGCCTATGCCTCCACATATCCCCTGGGAACGCTCCATATTTTTCTCGAAGTTCTAGCATCGTACATAAAACATTACCCCTCATTACGTCCTTCAATTTCAGTGTATCTGCCGTTGTCCATAAATGTTTTGTTTTAAGCCTCATTGTTGCTGGACAGTTCAATCTGTTAAAAGAAGTTGCAAAGTAACAGATTTACTGGCTGGATCACCAACTGAAAATAAAGGGAGGAAAAAGTAAAAAATTGAAAACTAATGCATCTACCACATATAAGCATTGGAAAGCTGCAAAATTATACATTTTTATTTGTTTCTGAGTTTACTTATGTTTTACAAATTTCATGAAAAAAAAAAAATGAAGAAGCAAACAGTCCATTTTCTAATAGCTAATTTCAAGTATTGCAGAGAAGAGTGAAAGGAGCAGCAGTTGTCATCTTACTGTCTTCATTTTATTCATCATCAGATCTGAATTTTGCTGCAAGGAGAATTTTAATTAGAAAGCAATTATATATAGTGTTTTCTTCAATATGCTAGTCATTTTCATAGTAAGTTTCTGTCCCCAGCTGTCCTTCATTATCAGGGAAATACTGCCCTTGTTTCAGATAGCAAAGTTTCATATAATAGATTGTATGACAATTAGAAAAAAACAAATAAAGCTGCTCAGATCTGAGACTGATTTCAGCTCCCAGTGCTATCTTCCATTATAACAATAGAGGTAAATTGCAATTTTAACTCTCATCACAATTTTGCAGCCAGAATCGACTCTATCCCACAACACTTCTCTGGGCACAAGTGTGTGAATAAATAAAACTGCAAGCATGAAGTTAAAAATCACTTGAATGTGTATAAAAAATAATAAATGAATGCTGCGCTATCACTAATCTGTGAGTAATAAACACAGGGCCAGATTCAGTAAAGAGATACGACGGCGTATCTCCAGATACGCCTTCGTATCTCTGCGTCTGAGCCCTCCTATCTATGCGCCTGATTCATAGAATCAGTTACGCATAGATTTCTATTAGATCCGACTGGCGTAAGTCTCTTACGCCGTCGTATCTAACCTGCATATTTACGCTGGACGCTAGGTGGCGTTCTCGTCTAATATATGCAAATGAGCCTATTCCCGAACGTACACCCGGCCGGCGCGCTTTTTTTATGTCGTTTGCGTAAGCGTAGGTCCGGCGTAATGTTACCCCTGCTGTATGAGGCGCAGCCAATGTTAAGTATGGACGGGGTGCCGGCGTATTTTTTTCCGTCGTTTACGTAAAATGTTTGCGAATAGGGCTTTGCGTAAGTGACTTTCACGTCATTTTCATTGAGTATTTGCGTCGTGATTTGGAGCATGCGCACTGGGATAAATTCATGGCCGGTACGCAGTACGTTTGGCATGGGATCGCGCGTAATTTAAATAATACACGCCCCGTACCCGCCCAATTTGACTTACGACGGGCCATTTACGCTACACCGCCGCAACTTTACAGGCAAGTGCTTTGTGAATACAGCACTTGCCCGTAAAAGTTGAGGCAGCGTAGTGTAAACGGCATACGCTACGCCGGAGTGGAGATACGCCACTCCTACCTGAATCTGGCCCACTGTCTGTAAACTGATGTTGGATGTGTTTTCAGCAATCATCAAATAATCAGAATTTTTTTATTTTTTTTTATCAATGCAGGACAATTTTATGGTCCAGTTTATTGAGGCCCCAACTAGGAATGATGCTCTGTTGGACCTGGTAATCTCAAACCATGCAGAGCTTATTACTTATGTTCAGATAAAGGAACACCTGTGTAGCAGTGACCATAACATGATTTCATTTGATGTTAGCTGTAAGCAAAAACCACATACGGGAAAGAAAAAAACACTTAGGCCTCGTACACACGATCAAATCTGTCTGCTGGAAACGGTCTGCTAGACCATTTCAGCAGACAGATTCGATCGTGTGTACGGGCAAACAGACAGATTTGGCCACCCGACAGATTTCAAAGCATGCTTTGAAATCTGTCGGCTGGGAACCCGTCCACCCGACATGTCTGCTGGTTAGTACGCTAACCAGCAGACATGTCTTCTCGCACACACGCCGAATGTTTTACTTCCTGGTGCGGTGACGTGGCGGCGTCAACGTCACCGATACGTCACCGACACGTCAGCGCGCTGTCTGCTGGTGGGGATTTTGGTTTGCTCGTGTGTACACGCGAGCAAACCAAAATGCCAGCAGACAGATTTGAACAGACACATTCGATCGTGTTTACAAGGCCTTAAAGGGTCACTAAAGAATTTTTTTTTTCCTGAAATGACTGTTTACAGGGTATAGAGACATAAATGTTAACTGATTCCTTTTAAAAATTATTAAAAATAGATACAAATCAATCATATAATGTGCCTGCAGGTTAGTTTCACTTTTAAACTGGTTTCATGTTTCCGTGAAGTAGAGAGACACACAGAACAAAAACAAACAAATACAGGGCAGTGTTTTGTTTTTAAAATGAATCTGATTGGTTCTGAGGAGTTTTAGACATACAGTAATGACAGCTTGGACCACAGTAAAAAGCTGCCATGAGATTGTTCATAAGGAGCCAGACAAGCAGGAAGTGTGGAGATCAGAGCAGAATTACAGCAATTTTTTTTTTTTCCAAGAAAATGTTTATTTCAAAGTGCACAGTACAGTACATTAACAGCTCAAATACCCATTAAACATCCATTAAAGCATGAACAAGTGCGGGCACAGCCGCTAGGAGATATTTAACAGAAAAACATGCAAATAAAGATCAAAATCCAGATCGTAGCCGCCAATGAAGTCATGGTGATAAGTGTAAAAGCTATAGGGAAATACTGAGAACAGCGTAAACCTATACTGCTAGGGTTGACACCTTGGGGAAAGAATTACAGCAACTTTAAAGCAAAAACGAACAATGAGGACATGAAACCAGGACTGCAGTAAGGTAAAGGAAGCTATTTAGCTAAAATAAAAAATTCCTTTAGTGATCCTTTAATTTCAAGAGAGCAAATTTTCCAAGGATGAGGGCTGCTCTCCAGGACATAGAATGGGAGAGAATATTGTTCAATAAACACAGAACAGAAATGGGAATTCTTCAAAAAGACTGTTTGTGAACTCACTACAAAGTATATTCCCATTGGCAATAAGATTTAAAGGCTAAAAATAAAACCTATGTGGCTCGAGGCCTAAGTTAAAAAAGCTATAAACAATAAGAAAAGAGCTTTTAAAAAATATAAAAATGAAGGAACACTAGTGTCGTTTAACCACATAAGGACCCGTAATTTTAAATTTGCGCCGTCGCATCTTTGCGCTGATTCACAAAGCAAGATACACCGAAAAACATGGCTTCAGTCGTCTGGCGTAACTTGCCTACGCCGGCGTATCGTGGGCGTATAGTTACGCTGGACGCATTCAGCGTTCCCATGTAAAATATGCAAATGAGCAAGATACGCCGATTCACGAACGTAGATGCGCACAGCCGCTTCATATACGTGCTTTGCGTAAGGCTTACGTCCAGCATAAAGTTACCCCTGCTTCTATGAGGCTCAGCTAATAACGACTCCGTCAATTTTTACGTTGTTTCCCCCGTCTACGTAGTACGTGAATAGGGCTGGGCGTAGGTTACATTCACACGTCGTAAACATTGCACGCCAACGTCACTTAGGCATTCTATCCGACGTGATTCTCCACGGACGGCGCACAAGCCGTTCGTTCGGCCCATCATTTGCATGGGGTCACGGATCATTATACTAAAACACGCCCACTGCCTAGCTACTTTGAATTACGCAGACTTACGCCGGCCCATTTACGCTACGCCACCGTAACTTAGGGAGCAAGTGCTTTGTGAATACAGTACTTGCCTCTCTAAGTTGCGGTGGTATAGCGTAAATAAGATACGCCGCTCTAAAGATACGCCCGGGTACGTGAATCCGGGCCTTGGTGTTTACAAGACTAAAACCGTTTTTTTTTGCTAGAAATGATTAAAACCCCCAAACATTATATATTTTTTTTCTAACACCCTAGAGAATAAAATGGCGGTCATTGCAATACTCTTTGTCACACCGTATTTGCGCAGCGGTCTTACAAAGTCTTACAATTAAAAAATAAGACAACAATAAATTTGGCCCAACATGTCACGCTTAAAAATTGCGCCCGCTCGTGGCATGGCGTCAAACTTTTACCCTTAAAAATCTTGATAGGCGACGTTTAAAAAATTCTATAGGTTGCATCTTTTGAGCTACAGAGGAGGTCCAGGGCTAGAATTACTGCTCTCGCTCTAACGATCACGGTGATACCTCAATTATGTGGTTTGAACGCCGTTTTCATATGCGGGTGCTACTCACGTAGAAAAATGGAAATTTTGTCATTTGAAAAAATGACAAAAAAAAAATGTGCCTTTAGGACGCATGGGCGGAACTGACTTTTTGACGTCACTTCCGCCCTGCTATGCTATGGGGACGGGTGGGGACCATCTTGCCCTCACTCGCATCCCCACACAGCAAGCAGAAGGACCCGGTCACCTCCGCCGCTACCGACGGCTCCGGTAAGCGGTGGAGGGCGTAGGAGAGCGGCAGGAGGGGGGCCCCTCTTCTGCCGTCGATAACGGTGATCTTGCGGCGAATCCGCCGCGGAGACCACTGTTATCGTAAACAGGATCGCTCATGCTGAAGATGGATACCTCGGTTGTGGCAGCAGCTTAACCACTTGCCGACCGCTCTAGCAAAAATACTGCTACAGCGCGGTCGAGCTACTGTGACACGACGTCCCTGGGACGTCGTCGTGCACTTCCAAGATTGCGCGTCCCCTGGGACACGCTCGCGGAAGTGTCCGTGCTCGCCGGGTCTAGAAGACCCGGCACATCACGGATCACGGTAAATTGCCGCTGATAGCGCGATCACTTGTAAACAAACCGGCGTCATTTGATGACGCCGGTTTCTCCCTCTCCTGCGTCTCCTCTCTGTACCGTTCGGTACAGTGTGCGAGGAGAGGGGGGGAGCGGGGTGTCAGCAGCTGAGCTGTGGCTGGATCTGTGACAAATGCAGTCACAGATCCAGCCATCCCTCAATCCATCCCAGCTCTGCAGTAACCCAGTACCCTGCAATCCCCAGTACCCAGCAATCCCCCAGTACCCAGCAATCCCCCAGTACCCAACAATACCCCAATACTCAGCAATACCCCAATACTCAGCAATACCCCAATACTCAACAATACCCCAGTACTCAACAATACCCCAGTACTCAACAATACCCCAGTACTCAGCAATACCCCAGTACTCAGCAATACCCCAATACTCAGCAATACCCCAGTACTCAACAATACCCCAATACTTGGCAATACCCCAATACTCGGCAATACCCCAGTACTCGGCAATACCCCAATACTCGGCAATACCCCGATACTCAGCATTACCCCAGTACTCAACAATACCCCAGTACTCGGGAATACCCCAGTACTCGGGAATACCCCAGTACTCGGCAATACCCCAATACTCGGCAATACCCCAGTACTCGGCAATACCCCAATACTCGGCAATACCCCAATACTCGGCAATACCCCAATACTCTGCAATACCCCAATACCCTGCATGATACTTTGCAATACCCCAATACTCTGCAATACCGCCTATGGGGATTTTTAAGTAGCGAAGTTCGGCGCAATTCCACGAGTGTGCGCAATTTTGAAGTGTGACATGTTGGGTATCTATTTACTCGGCGTAACTTCATCTTTCACATAATGAAAAAAAAATTGGGCTAACTTTACTGTTTTGTTTTGTTTTAAGCACAAAACATTTTTTTTTTAAAAACACACGTTCAATAAATTTCTGCGAAAATACCGTGCAAGATAAAAAGTTGTAACGGCCGCCATTGTATTCTCTAGGGTCTTTGCTAAAAAAGCATATATAATGTTTTGGGGTTCTATGTAATTTTCTATCAAATAAATTATGATTTTTCCATGTAGGAGAGAAATGTCTCTCTCCTACATCTCCAACATGCAGGGAACGCCTGATGGCGTTCCCTGCATGTTGGGCCTCTGTATGTGGCCACGCTGTGTAAAAGTCTCACACATGGGGTATCGCCATACTCAGGAGAAATAGCAGAATGTGTTTTGGGGTGTAATTTGTGGTATGCGTATGCTGTGTGTGAGAAATAACCTGCTAATATGACAGAAACAAGTTTTTTTTTTTTTTTACAGAATTTTCAGTCGTTTTTCTTTTATAGCGCAAAACATAAAAAAACCAGAGGTGATCAAATACCACCAAAAGAAAGCTCTATTTGTGTGAAAAAAAGGACAAAAATTTCAAATGGGTACAATGTTGTATGACTGAGTAATTGTCATTCAAATTGTGAGAGCACCGAAAGCTGAAAATTGGTCTGGTTGGGAAGGGGGTTTAAGTGCCCAGTGGTCAAGTGGTTAAGTGGTTAAATGTTACAAAGAATATAACAGGATATGTAAAAAGGACAAACCTGATTTCCTTTTATGAAGAGGTAAGTAAAACCCTGGACAGAGGCGTGGCTGTGGACGTGGTATACTTGGATTTTGCAAAAGCGTTCGATACAGTTCCCCACACACGGCTCATGTGTAAGGTAAGGTCTACAGGATTGGATATATCAGTTTGTAAATGGATAGAAAACTGGCTAAAAAAAGAATTCAGACAGTAGTGGTTAATGATTCATACTCTGAATGGCCTAAGGTTATCAGTGGTGTACCACAAGGTTCAGTGTTGGGTCTCTTACTTTTTAATACATTTATAAATGATATTGGGTCTGAGATCAAAAGTACAATTTCTGTTTTTGCAGATGACACCAAGCTATGGGGTGGAACAACATCTTTACAGGATGTCGCCAATTTACAAGCCGACCTCAATGCTCTGTCTAATTGGGCAACTATGGCAGATGAGGTTTAACACGTACAACACGTACAACGGCACTCTAAAGGGGAAGTTCTATTCGCCTTTGGGCTGCTTTTAGCTGATTCCTTGTTAGTAAAAGACAATTTGCGCCTTTCTGTCTGTTACAGCGTGATGAATGTGCTTACTCCATTGTGAATGGTAGGTTTACCAGAACGAGCGCTCCCGTCTCATAACTTGCTTCTGAGCATGCGCGGGTTTAAAACGTTGTTTTAGCCCACACACGATCATTTTTTACAACCCGAAAAACAACATTTTTTAAAACGACGTGAAAAAATGCAGCATGTTCGAATTTTTTTCACAAGATGAAAAACGTTGTTTTTTTTCATGCCGAATAGTAATCATGGGTACGCGGCATTCTAGTAAAGTTGATCTGGGGAATATCCAATTGCCTCACATCAGGAGGGATCAGGGAGGAATTTTTTCCCCTGTTGTAGCAAATTGTATCATGCTTTGCTGGGGTTTTTCGCCTTCCTCTGGATCACCTGTGGGTATAGAATTGGGTATATGGGATTGTATGATATTATTATTATTTTATTTCTTATGGTTGAACTTGATGGACTTCTGTCTTTTTTCAACCTGACTAAGGTGTACGTTTAATAAACCGTGATAAGCGGAGATCATGATGATCACGGCTGATCACAGCTTATCACAGAGCATTGCCGGTTTAATATGTCAACTGTGAAGTTTTTTCTCTGTTCAGTTCACGGCAGTTCTCAGGAGGAAAATTATCTCCTCTACAGCCGGTTTAATAAACTGAGAACTTCAGTTCTCAGATGGTGAACAGAGGTGAAGTTTTTCCTCTGAAAACAGCCGAGATCTGTGTAAAAGTGGGTGGACTGCCTGTAATCTCGTGAGATATTGTGAGATTATGGTGCAGCCGAGTTCAAAAAGTGAAACTAAAGTTTAAAAGAACAAGCAGTTAATGTTTTTAGACATGTGATAACACATACTGTATATATATATATATATATATAAAACTAAATATATAAATACTGTATTTATTACTTATGCCGCGTACACACGGTTGTTTTTGTGATGAAATAAAATGACGTTTTAAAAAAAACGTCATTTAAAATTATCGTGTGTGGCCAAAACTTAGTTTTATGTCTTCTGAAAAACGACAACAAAAAAAATTCGAACACGCTTCAATTTTTTATGTAGTTTTTCAGAATGTCGTTTTTTTTTGTGTCATAAAAAATGATCATGTGTACGCTAAAAGGAAGCAAGTTATGACGCGCGCTTGAATGGAAGAGAGTGCCGACGTACGTGTTGTACATCACCGAGCTTTGCAATTTTCAGAAAACTATGGTGTGTAGGCAACATCGTTTTTTAAAATGAAGTTTGAAAAACTTTGTTTTTTTCATGAGAAAAAATTAAGTTTTTTTACAAGACAAAAAACGACCGTGTGTACGCGGCATTATAGTTTTGGTGTCTTGCCCGGCGTCCATCGGCGGCCTTGTCCGGTCCGGCGTCCGTCTGCGGCCTTCGTGGTGTCCTCCCCGCTGCTCCTGCACTGTCTATGAGCCGATCCCTGCTGTTTGAATGCCACCGACATATACCGAGCGCAGTACACTCGGCCACGCTCGGCCCCTCTCGCATAACCGCGAGGGGAGCCGAGCCTGGCCGACTGTACCCGAGTGTACTGCGCTCGGTATGTGTCGGCGGCGGCGTTCAAACACAGCGCGGGAAGCAGGGATCGGCGGCAAAGTTCAAACAGAGCGCGGAGGGCAAGTATCGGCGTATATCGCGCACCCGCGTTTTTGCCCTGATTTTAAGGGCAAAAAAGTGCGCGGTATATGCCGATAAATACGGTATATATGTGTGTGTGTGTGTATATGTATATATATATATATATAAACACACATGGCCAGATTCTCAAAAAATGGCGTATCTGGCGGCGTAGCGTATCGTATCGCATTTACACTACGTCTACGCAAATTACAGGAGCAAGTGCCATATTCTCTTTTTTTTTATATATTCTTTATTTTACCAAAGGGAGAGACATACAAATCCGGATATATATTCCATAAAACTCATCATCCAGATATTACAGAATATACAAAATACAACATATACAGGTAGCATAACACCATATCTGTGTTTTTTCATTTTACCCAATTGAACAGCAACTCGGAAACTTAAACTGGACTTTCTATGTCTTACTCTCCCTTTTAATTTTATTCTATTTCCCCCGCCCCTCTTTCCTCCCAACCCTCTTCCTCCCCCACTCCCCACTTCGTATTGAGTTATACATATGGGGAAAATTCAACCCAAAGATATTCTTTATATTTGATGGTATCTGTGTGCCTAGGTATTTCAGGGCCTTCCCCCACTTAAATCTGAAGTTTCGTCGTATGGTATCTCCCATAATAGAGGGTATTGCCACCTCCATTGCCTCAGATTTAAGGCTGTTGATTTTTAAATTAGACAACCTTACGTATGCCTCAATTTCGTTTACTACTGTAGATTGGGGAGTGAAATGTGTGGGTTAGTCAGGGTAAAAAGCATATGCTACTACCTTATGTCTCTGCTCCCCCATCTGTATGCCCTGAATGTCTAGATTTTGATGGACTCTATTGAGTAAGGGCTCCAATGAAAGAGCAAACAACAAGGGCGAGAGGGGGCATCCCTGTCTTGTACCGTTTGAAATCTCAAACGGACGGGAGAGTACTCCGTTTACTTTTACTGATGCACGCGGGGACGTATATACACTAAGTGCCGTATTCTCAAAGCACTTGCTCCGTAATTTTCGGCGGCGTAGCGTAAATTCGGCGTCGTAAGTCCGCGTAATTCAAATACTGAAGGAGGGGGCATGCTGTATTTAAATTAAGCGCGCCCCCGCGTCAAACGAAGTGCGCATGCGCCGGCCGGGAAAAAAGCCCAGTGTGCATGCTCCAGCTCACGTCGGAAAGCGTCGTTGAAACCGACGTCAAAACGACGTGATCGTCACTTATGTAATTCCCTATTCGCGAACGAATTAGTAAAACGACGTAACCGACGGAAAAAGACGACGCTGACCCGACGTCATACTTAACATGGCAACGACGGCACTTCGGAAACATACCCCTCATACAGCAGGGGTAACCTTACGCGTACGCAACCTACGTAAACTATGTCGCCGCGTCGCAAAAACGTTCAGGAATCGGCGTATTAGGCTCATTTGCATAGGCAAATGAGAAAACAACGTAAAGGCCACCTAGCGGCCAGCATTGTCATTACATCTAAGATCCGACGGTGTAATCGCTTTACACCTGTCAGATCTTTAGTGTTGTCTTAAACGTTGTTTTAGCATACACATGATCATTTTTTATGACACATAAAACGACATTCTGAAAAACGACATAAAAAATTGAAGCGTGTTCGAATTTTTTTTTTGTCGTTTTTCAGAAGACATAAAATGACGTTTTGCCCACACACGATCATTTAAAATGACGTTTTTTAAAATGTCGTTTTATTTCATTACAAAAAACGACCGTGTGTACGCGGCATAAGTAATAAAACATTATTTTTTCCGAAATTTCACGTCCAGAGTAGGGGTGCGCGCCAGGGCTTTTTTTCTGGGGGAACTTGGTGGAACTCAGTTCCACCACCTTTGGCTCAGACCCTTTGGTGCCCGCTCACCACAATCACTTGTGAACACAGAAGTCTGGTTTCTGTGTTTACAAGTGACTGCTTTGTAACCCCCTGAACTCTGCACACTGTATGTAATGCAATTCTGGTATTTAATGCCCCTTTAAGACCCTTCTACTGTTTGTGAAATCTGAACGGGTCGTGGTTGAGTTCCTGCACCTATTTTCTGAGAAAAAAAGCTCTGGTGCGCGCTATACGCGGGTGCGTATAATATGCCGATAAATACGGTATATGTGTATGTATACACACACACAAATATATATATATATATGTATATACACACATATATACAGTATTTATATATATGTAGTTTTATATATATATATGTTATCACATGTCTGAAAACATTAATTACATGTTTTTTTTAAACTTTAGTTTCACTTTTTGAACTCGGCTGCACCATAATCTGACAATATCTCACGAGATTTCAGGCAGTCCACCCACTTTTACACAGATCTCGGCTGTTTTCAGAGAAAAAACGTCACCTCTGTTCACCATCTGAGAACTGAAGTTCTCAGTTTATTAAACCGGCTGCAGAGGAGATAATTTTCCTCCTGTGAACTGCTGTGAACTGAACGGAGAAAAAACGTCACAGTTTATTAAACGGACTGTAGGACTTATTTTAATACACTTGTTAAGTGCATTCCTTTACCTACCATCTATGGTGGGAATTTTTCTATATTGCATGTGTTTTACAGAATTTAATGTGAGCTGTTTTGTTTATATATTTTATTCATCTTTTTTAGTTATATATGTATCACCCTCACAGGTGCACATCCAACTATTGTGCCACACATTAGTTCCTTATTAGCCCAGCGCCCTCATCCCCATTCACATCACTCGATTCACAGGTCACACCTGTCATCTGAGGAGCAGCTATCTTTATTTATATATTTCTTTTATATTAAATTATTACGATTCACAAGTGTAAATTTCACGATTATTTACCACTTGGCGCGGAAAACATCCCACTTTCACTCCATGGAATGCCAAGTTGCCTCCCCTCGGGCCGAGCGTCAGCCCTTACCGCCCCCCAGAAAACATAGGAATCCCCCAAGATCCAGATCAGACCAGGAGGAAGATCTAAAAAAGAAACAAAAGAAACAGAACCACAGGAAAAAACTCAATGTAACTTCAAAAGGCGAACATAAATC
>CM056059.1:55384027-55506527 GCA_029574335.1 Rana kukunoris | reverse complement strand
CGCTCTATTTTTGTTTATAGCGCAAAAAATAAAAACCGCAGAGGTGATCAAATACCACCAAAAGAAATCTCTATTTGTGGGGAAAAAAGGACGCCAATTTTGTTTGGGAGCCACGTCGCACGACCGCGCAATTGTCAGTTAAAACGACGCAGTGCCGAATCGCAAAAAGGGGCAAGGTCCTTTACCTGCATTTTGGTCCGGGTCTTAAGTGGTTAAAGGAGAAGTCCAGCCTGAGCTTTTCAGGCTGGGCTTCTCCTATGGGTCACAGGAGTGCAATTTGTTTTGCACTCCCGTGACCCGTTTTCAGAGGAGAGCGGTCTGAAGTCCGCTCTCCGCCGACGTCGCTGCCATCAGTCGGGGCAGCGCGTAATCATGACTTCTCGTCAGCTGCCCTGATTGATGGCAGTCTCAGCGAGCCGCTGAGACAGCCTCTCCCCGCCCCTCCACTGCTGAGCTCTCCAATGAGCAGTCAGCCTCTTTCCTCTCTGGGATCTGTGAGAACCAAGTCAGCGGCGATGTTCGGTGGCTTGGTTCTCAGTGCACAGACGGGAGGGGACAGCTGGAGCATCGATCTGATGCTCCCTTCACCGAGGTAAGGATAAATAGCCCAAAAACTTGAAAACCATACTTCTTTAACAAAAGACAACACAAGATCACAACAATAAACTGAACAAGATGCAAAAACACAACCAAATTACCAATAACACCCATTAACACTAAATAAAATAAATTAAAACTACACTACAAATAAAAAACACAGCATAGAATAAACACAGAATAAAATACCAGACAGACAATCAAACTACCAAATACAAACAGTAGACCACTTTCTCCAACACCAACCCAAATAATAACCAACACAATACCAACATACTATAAAAAAAAAAAAACATCATAAACCAAAATTTAAATCTTCACCTCCAGCCCTCATAGACAATTATATAATCTTGATAGCCACAGGCAAAAATGATTTCCTGTGTCTCTCTGTGGTACATTGTGTGTAACAATCTGTCACTGATGGTACTCCGCAGACTGCACCCAGTCGCCTGCAGAGATGGGGGCACCAAAGTGCCAGAGTTCTCCCCTCCCTCCTTCTCTCCTTGTTTGTGTCCATCCACAACTAGGGTTGTGAACATAGGTGTGTGTCTGTCCAGAACTGATGTGTGAGCATAGGGCAGCCGTCCAGCCTGGCAGTGCTCGGGGGAGGGGCCGCTCCTCTTCCTGACACAAGGGTTCTAGTTTTCAGTGGCTGCCGAGTGCTGATGTGCAGGAATAAGTTCCTCACACTGGGAGTGTTGTATCCTGCACTGTCTCCACCAACTTCAGTTGGAATGCCTCCCCCTCCCAGCTCTATCTTGGGCTGCACAGAGAGAGAACCGAGGTGAGTCACAGTGTTCAGTGTGCTGTGTGCTGGCATCCCCAGCATCCCTTTACATGTGCTCTGGGCTGCCCCTGCTCTAGATGTTTTAGGGCATGATAGATTGCATAGGATACACAGCCCCTGCCCATCTCATGTACTGTGTCTGCAGCCTCTGACCGTCTCCTGCACCAAGTCTGCAGCCTCTGACCGTCTCCTGCACCAAGTTTGCAGCCTCTGACCGTCTCCTGCACCAAGTCTGCAGCCTCTGACCGTCTCCTGCACCAAGTCTGCAGCCTCTGACCGTCTCCTGTATTATGTCTCTCGTATGTCTGGGGGCTCTTTCTAACAGACTGTCTAACAGAAGCCCTCTCTGTGTCCATTAGAGAGGCCCCCCTTCAGGTCCCAATAAAGTAATCTGCTTCTCTTCCTGTATTTTGTTTATTGTTAAGAGATCATGTAAGGATCCCAGGGTAACAAAGATTTTGTGGGGGAGCATATCTGTGGTTGAGTCACTGCCATAGAAACATTTGTAAAGGGGAGGAGTTAGTAAAATGACCACACCCGTGTAGGGGGCGCCAAAAATATTTTTGCACCTAGGTGCCCGTGACCCTAAGATCGGCCCTGCTGACCAGAGTATTGTGGAGTGGGTGGGAGGAGTTGTCCAAGAGTGAACGCAACTTGAACAACATTCTCCTCCTTGTAAGAGACTCCCATTTCAATCTAACATCATCACTGGCCTTGCGAATCAGTTTGTGGAGTCAGTTGGTGTTGGACACCCTAAGCCTGCTTCCCCAGCATGCCACTACATACAGGAGAGCGCTGGCCACCACAAACTCATAAAATAGCTTCAGCATCGTCCAACAGTTGTTAAAGGACCTCAGTCTCCTCAAAAGGTGGAGGTGGTTCTACTGCAGCTGCTGACTTAATATTAGGACACTTACCTGTCCTCGAGTCCAGCAACATCAGCAGCAGAAGACGAATGATTGCTCATCTCTCAGCTGCCCCACTGCCATCAAGGGTGAGGGAATCAGGAAGTTAAGCGTTGCGGCTTCACTTCCCGGTTCCCTACTGCGTGTCTTTCACTGATCATTGTTGTGTTTTGGGAGCCGTGTGTTTCCCAGAACACAACAGGGGGGGGCAGGATGTGACGCACTACCCGAAGACTGTAAGCACGGAAGTGGGTGCAAATACCAGTCTTGAACAGGTATCTTCACCCCCCTCCCGCCTGAGAGGTGCCAATTTTGGCATCAGAGTGGGAAGGAATCCGATGAGCAGAAGTTCCACTTTAGGGTGGAACTCCGCTTTAAGTCGGCCATACATGGATTGAAATTTGGGCGGCTCAGCACGGACTGGCCAAATTTCCATCCATGTATAGGCACTAGGGGTGCAACGGATCATGCCCGATCCGCGATCCGAACAGGTCAACCTGTTCGGATCGGCACAGAATGCAATCCACGGAACACACAGCCGCCGCGGCCTTAGGAAAGACTGCGGCTTCGGCCTAGCTTCGGAGCGGTCGGCCATCTTGGTACACCCGGCAGCGGTGCGCGCTGACGTCATCACCCCTCCCCCTCTGCTCGTGGAACTTCTATTCTGCAAGAGCGCGTACTGTCTGCATGCAACAGAGTACAGTGAGTTGATTCATCATGTTGGCTATTAGTGGGGGACAAATGGCTATTATTACAGTGTTACTGTTTACTAGTGTGGGGGCAATGTTGGACTGGAACAGTGATGGTGAAGATGACGAGTTGGGGGCAATGGTGGACTTTACCATATAGAGCCATTGGCCCAGTTAGAGCCCAGACTTGAATCCGACATTTTTTCATAAATCATTTTCATTTATTTTTTTGCTGATCCGAAAATGATCCGATCCGTGACTCCTGATCCGAGGATCGATCCGATCCATGAGTTTTTTGATCCGTTGCACCCCTAATAGGCACTATGGTTTTGCGGTGGATCCAGCCTGCTGGGTTTTACCCAAACAATTAGTGGCGCCGGCAACACAAATAATTGTGTTCTGCTGCCAGGGAAGGCTCCCTGCTGGCAGAACACAATAGCGCTGCGGGAGGGATTCCCATCAACACTGGCTGTGCTGATGGAGGAAGCAAGCATTTTTCTTTCCTTCCACACATGGCAGAAGAAAAGAACACTGCATAATGTACGGCTTGCCTTGGATAGTACTTGCTTATCTGGCAGTTCAGCTTTAAAACATTAAAACACCAAAGATATAACCTCAGTTTTTGAAATGTTATTCCTTCCTATTTAATAAAACCCAACTTTTGTTTTTTAACCAAGTGATCCTTTGAAATTATATTATGAAATACATTACAAAAGATTCATGCAGAACTCTGCTCAAATAAACACAGCATATTCAATGCATCATTTTTAACCACTTCAACACCGAGGACATCATATGACGTCCTTGACTGAGCGGTGATATCTGAATGATGGGTGCAGCTGCAGGCATCATTCAGATATCATTGTTTGCAGCCGGCAATTCTGTGCACGATAAGAATGATCATAGTGGCAGTTCCACCGATTGATCGTCCTTATAGGCGGCGGGAGGGGGCAATACCCCCCCCTCCCGCCGCCATCCGGTACTTCTCCAGGCTCACGACGATAGAGATTTCCGGTCTATCTCTATGACCGAAGGCGTTGGCCAGGTACCTGGAAGTAAACTGTAACGGAACGTCCCACACGCCGATTGAGTACTTCCGTCATATACCGCTTCCTATCTGTCTGGATATAGATATCAGATATTCCAGATGCCCTCAACACACAAGATGAGACTTGTCTGTGTGCAAAGTATGGAGTCTTTAATAGAACCAAGAATACAGACTTATATACAGTAAAGGGGAGGTAACCAGAACATAAATTAACATGAGTTAATGATCTAATCATTTACCTAGATGAGGTGAGTAGCCTTCACGTCTCCTCATTCACCTGCTATACAATACACATTATCTTAAGTGTGAACACAGGGCATCTTCTCACACACACACACACACACACACACACACACACACACACACACACACACACTAGCAGGGTCAATTAGCACAGAAAAAAAGGACAGATAGCTGGAGGCGAGGACATTAACATCTATGAACTCTACAATTAACCATTTGAGTTCAGTATCAACAAACATTAAATAGTTCTCTAGAGATATCCTGGAATATTGTGGATAATAAATACATAATAATCCCATCTCAAGTAGTCCAAGATATCATTTCTCAGTCATCCTATGCCCCTAGTGGACATAGGAAGATTTTAGACATAAGATGGTTCAGGGATGTCCCAGGCGAGTCTGTCACATAAACAAAGCTGCAATCGCGGCTGTCAGCATGAGATCTGTTTTGTTATTTTTTAATTCATGAAACCGTTCCCCCCAAAAAAAATAGCGTTCAAAAAATGATTGCGCAAATACGGTGTGAGATAAAAAACTTTTTAAGAGGTAACACACATTGCTGCCTTTATTTTCTACCAACTTTTATGACCCACTGACTGGTTTCTACTGGAGAAGGTGATATTATCCCTATTGCTAACCCCAGAGGAGGAGTTCCTGTGACGTTTTTTCATTTGCATGGTCCGGATCACCTTATAACCATTGCAGAGGTATATATCTGCAGAATTGCTCATGACCTTGACACCCAAGGTCCTACTCATCTGGTAAGGGTACCCCCTTATTATTCTGTGTGACACCGGAGGAAGATACAGTGTGGTGGTGTATAGCAGTCTCACTCTGTCTTTGCACTTCTTTCTGGCATATGTGTGGATTTTGGACTACTCCTTTCCTAAATCAGAAACCTTTTGGATCTCACTCCCCTGTGTACACCTGTTTATATATAAGGAATTTTTTTCTTTTGCTTTGGACATTTCCTGGTTGCTCCTTCACAGACATCTAATGTATTTGTATTCACGTGAATCAATTTCTTGTAGTATATATTTAATTTACATGCAAGGCGATATCTACCTATGCTGACAGAGATCTGTCACTGGCGGTACATCTATAGTGTTTTACTCACTGTCATTTTCATTATTATCACTAGGGTTGTCCCGAGTATTTGCGGGAGTACTTGTACTCCCGCAAATACCCCCGATACCAGAATAGAATACGTTTTCCGCCCCGCTGCCGCCAAACGCCGCATCGCAAACCCGCCGCCGCACATGTTAAACATCGTTTGGGAACATCACAGCATTCATTTGAATAGCTGTAGTGTTCCCGCCCGCATAGACACTCCCCCTTGATCAGGATTGGATGGGTGATCGTGATCTGTCCAATCCCGAGCAAGGGGGAGTGTCTATGCGGGCAGGAACACTACAGCTATTCAAATGAATGCTGTGATGTTCCCTGGGTGGCGGTGGCTAGGTAGGGGTGACATGGCTGCATTTGTGGGGGACATGGCTGCATTTGTGGGGGACATTTAAAAAAGTATCGGAATTCGGTATCGGCGACTACTTGAAAAAAAAGTATCGGTACTTGTACTCGGTCCTAAAAAGAGTTATTTGGGACAACCCTAATTATCACTTACATAATTTGTTAGCACAACTACAATTATCCTTATTTACTGTTATCAAATGATTATCACATGTTTTTATGTTGCAGCTTTTATTTCACTTTAGACTCATTAATAACATTCACTAGCACTATTAGCACAGAATTTACCCCCTTTTTTCTATGAGATAAAAAGTTGCAACGACCGCCATTTTAATCCCCGGGGTGTCTGCTAAAAAAAAAAAAAAACATATATAATGTTTGGGGGTTCTGACAAATTTTCTAGCAAAAAAAAAAGAAAAATTATGATTTTTACATGAAGGAGAGAAATGCCAGAATAGGCCTGGTGTTGAAGCAGTTAAACAAGATTTTCCCCCTGAAGGCTCTGCACTGCTAATCAATGCTATTTATACAAAACAAAAGCATATCAGCATTGCACACACACATAATGAAGAAATATCAGCTTTCCCTTGAAAAAAATTAAATAAAAATAATCTTTATAAAAAAGGTACCAGTCCGGGTCTAAAATATGTTTATTTGCTGTCCATCGCAAGAGAGGAAGGCTTTGCTCAGTTTCTGTACTGCAACCAATAGATCCATCATTCCAGACACAATATTCCCCAAGGCAGACTAAATTCATCAACATCTGCAAGAGGAATGGTTCCCACCTCAGACCGGGAGCAGGACATCTGTTCATGCAGCCACCTCCCGACACAGGTAATAGCTAAAAAGGATGCCGCAGAAACACAATTTTGACAGGTACTGTACAAATACATCATGTAGCTTGTGATGCAATGGTTGTGCAGAGCTGCATAAAAAAGTACCATAGGCAGGATTTTATTTCCTCCGTTCAAATAAGGCTTTTCTATTTACAATTGAATTAGCATAAAAACTGTATTTCAGTAGATTTCAAGAGAATGACCAAAAAGCAGAATGTATGCCCAAATTAACCTTTAGAATATTCCAGGGCTTATTGCAGTGTCTTTAACCACTTCCATACAGGGCACTTACGCATCTTCCCGCCCAAGCCAATTTTCAACTTTCAGCACGGTCGCAATTTGAATGACAATTGCGCGTTCATGCTACACTGTACCCAAATGAAATTTTTATCATTTTGTTCCCATAAATAGAGCTTTCTTTTGGTGGTATTTGATCACCTCTGATTTTTATTTGTTGCGCAACTAAAAAAAGACTGACATTTTTGGAAAAAAAAATAAGTTTTTATTTTTTTTCTGTAATTTTTTTGTAAATAAGTAAGTTTTCTTCAATTATGGCAGCACTGGTGGGCACCGATAAGCAGCACTGATGGGCACCGATAGGCACTAAGAGGTGGCACTGATGGACACTGGGTGACACTGAGGGGTGGAGTTTTTTTTATTTTTTTAATCTATTTGTGCTCTATTGAGCACTGGGGGGGGGGGCACTTCCTGGTGGTCCAGTGTGGGGATCCGAGGGGGGGCTGCGCTGATACACAATCAGCGTGAACCCCCCGTCAGGAGAGCCCCACGCTGTCATTAAATCCTGCAGGACGTCAACAGACGTCCGGTCATGATTTCACAACCACTTCCCGGACTTTAATCTTCTATTGACCAGACGGGAAGTAAAGTACAAATATTGCCTTGTATTAAAAATAGGTGCTGCCTTTGCACTTAAAAATTTTCCATAGTCCTCCTGCAGAGTGCCACAATTACCTGTTAGTCCCATCGGGAACAACCACCTAATGTATCTTCCTGTGATGATGTGGCAACAATGCTGCACTGCTCCTGAATTCAGAGCAGAGTTGCCACTCTCACGTAGCCTGTGCATGCTTGCACTACAGTGGTATAAAATGTTGCAGGGAGCGTGTATCAGGACTGTCAAGCCTGTAACTTGCTAATTGGCAACTGGCCACACCCAGTTCTAGCCACTTATAATTGATTCAAATAGCTAGCCCGACACCAGAAAAAAAAACAAAAAAAAAAAAACACGACAACCACAAGCTTGTGAACATAACCAGTATCAAAGAATAAATCGACTAGAAAAAAAAACAGAAGCAATCATTGGACCGCAGTCCATATAATTTATAGGCACAACACCAATCTATTGAAAGTTACAATCGTCATTAATGCACAATTAAAAGATCATTAAAATCACATTAAGAAATACAATTTTATAGCATCGCACACCCTTAAGTTGGTTATGCTGGTGACCCCTTACTATGGCAAGAGTACACACTATACTGATATTAGGGGTCAACCAATATAAATTCTCAGGCCCGATACGATACCCATTTTTTGGCTGCCTTTCAGGCAGATAGCTGTTATAAGGGGCTGGTATTCTGTAGATTTAAACTTTTTTACACGGTCCTTTTAAATTTTAGTTTTAACCACCGTTAATGCTTTCACAGAATGTAAACATCTATTGTGACAGTAATAGGCAGCGCAGCTACTCTTTATGGAGGAATCTGGGGGTCTATAAAAACACCAAACCCCCCCCTCTGCACTCCAAGGTATTCAAAACGTCAAGATCTGCATTTTTGAACACTTTCTATTTGTTCTGCTTTGTTCGGGTATTCGGGCCAGCCGAAATGTTTTATTTTTATAGGTAGCAGTCCAATCTCTGCACCTCTGCTCTTGCGAGCCAACAGCAGCAGATCCTTTGTTCTGTATGCTATGAGGTAAGGTCGCCAATGATTGTACTTGTTTACCAGCACATCCCATAGATGCTAAATGGATTGAGATATGATGAATTGGGAGGCCAAAAGTAATGCCTCAAACCATTCATGAAGCATTTATGCAGTGTGGCAGGGCACATTATCCTTGTCCAAAGTATCACACTGCCTAAGCCGGATTCCTTCTTCCCATTCTGCATCCTGGTGCTATCTCTTCCCCATGTGTTTTTTTTTTTTTTAGTAAATGTATTTTAAAATCTAAAATATAGCTTCCCATTTAAGATACATTAATAATTTTGTTTATTCAGCGTTAAATGGAGCTTAGTTATGTAGCAAGAGGCTGAATATTCTGCAATATTTACAAGTTTGGCAAACTCATTCAAAGAATCCAAGCTCTGCAAGCTGAAAGAACATGCACTGCATCGATGCACAATTTTACAGTAACCATGAGATAAAACAAGGTGCAGGAATATTTATTTATCCCATTGTTTTGCAAATCTACATACATTACAAACTGTATGATCATTTGAATAGAAGTGCATCTGTACAAGTGTAAGGAGGAAGGGCAAGCAGTAAAAATGAAATGAAACTTTCTAAGCAGCTTATAAACCTAGAGATTTTAATAAAAGTTCCTCTACCTACGGGTAAAACAGGTATGCGTGCAAAATGCAACAAGGATGCAAGGTCTGGTGACCCGAATGCAACAGAGAAGACGTGCGGTGAACAAAAGGACCGTGTTTGAAGTTTTTTATGTGGACCCAGCTGATATATTTTGCTTGTTTGTTTTTTCAAAGATATTTTGTTTATGCACTTCAGTTACAAAACATTGATCTTTAGGAAAATACAAAAAAACTTAATATAATCTTGTTTTAAATTAAAAAAATAGTTCAACTATGTGTGATCGACCTAAAATCTGTTCCAATATCGCTTCTACTAACCTGACAGCTGATTAATCTAAATAGGAAACATTATTTTGTTTGCAAATATTATTCCAACTACCAGCAAGAACGAGTCCTTACATTTAACCACTTAAGGACTGGAAGGATTTGTCCCCTAAATGACCAGGCCAGTTTTTGCGATACAGCACTGCATTGCTTTGACAATTGCGCAGTCGTGCAACGATGTACCTAAACAAAATGTATGTGCCCTTTTCCTCACAAATAGAGTTTTCTTTTGGTGGTATTTGATGACCTCTGTGGTTTTTATTTTTTGCACTATTAACAAATAAATGTGACAATTGTGAGAATTTTTTTTGCTATAATAAATATCCCAAAAAATAAATACAATTCATCAGTTTAGGCCAATATTTTTCAAAATGTTATTCATTATTTAAGAAAAATATCGCAATAAGCGTATATTGGTTTGCACAAAAAAGTTATTGCGTTGAAAAAAATTGATTATTTTATTTCTTACTAGTAATCTGCAAAATTTAGCGAGACTACAACATTGCGGCAGACAGATCAGACACTTTTGACACTTGTTTGGGACCACTGACATGTATACAGCGATCAGAGCTAAAAAATAGCTACCAATTACTGTATAAATGTCACTGGCAGAGAAGGGGTTAACACTAGGGGCAATCAAAGGGTTAAGTGTTTCCTAGGGAGGCGTTTCTAATTGTGTGTGTGTGGGGGGGGGGGGGGGGGGGGGGGGGGGGGGGGGGGGGGGGGGGGGGGGGGGGGGGAGTATACTGACTAGAGGAGGAGCGATTACATTGACAGATCACAGTTCTAGCTTTCGGAGGAGCGATTGCATGTGGTCAGCGGACATCGTGGCCACGCACATCGTAATCTCACGTGCACTCCCTATAGCCTCTTAAAGTGTTCGACATAGGACGATGTTGATTCGCGCAAGCCGTGCCAACCTGCCGCAGTACAACTGTGGTGGCTGGTCGACAAGTAGTTAAAGAGCACCTGTCTGAAGACACGGGTCAGCATGGGTGCCCTGATCGGTCTGTGGCTACACAGCCCCATACACAACAAAAACGTGATGCCCATTTCTTTGGCTTCCAACTTCATGGACAACATGTTGGACTTGCTGCTTGATGAATCCCACCCACTTAACCAATCAGTGATTTAAAGTTTATGGCTGATCTGTGTACATTACATATATGTTCAAAATGCACACACATTTGTCTAGTCCAGAAAAAAACAGGACCCCCGACCACAATGTGGGTACAGCAATGAAGGGGAGTTTCTGTTCAAAGGTTACAATATGACAAAACAATGACTTAAATGGGTATATGTATATGTGCCAGTTTTGTGTCAAGAAATACGATTCCAGCCCCTTTCATACTACCACAACTTCAAAGTCACGCGATTTAAGGGAGACTTGAGGTCTATGAATCTAAACTTGCAAAGTCTAACCAAAGTAGTGCAGAGACTACATTGAAGTCGGCACAGCGTCAGAGCAGCAGGAATTGGAGAATTGCGACACCAAATGTGACACCGGAGGGGGGGAGGGTTCCGATCAGCGGATCTTCACTTTAGGGTGGACATCCGCTTTAACTACAAGTGCTTTTAGCTGCAGCATGCAGATAGATTGTAGTTCTCAATGAGCTACCAGACTGCTCATCAGCCCCCACATGGTTCAGTCACAGTTCCTGTAGCTGAATACCAGTTTGCCAACACGGAGATATGGGAAGAAAGCTTTCAGGAGTATGTACAGGAGCCTTACATTTCACTTCCGATCCACCAATTGCGGGTGCAATACTATGCATGCTCTATTGTTAAAAAAAATTAAAAAAATGCATTTTAATTTATTTAACTGTAAAGAAAGATTTTTTTTTCAAAAAGGTAAAACGATATCCTTTAAATACTGGTTGGAACATGATGTGCCAAAGTGAAGCAGCTTTCCATCTACATGTATAAACTACCCTTTTACACAAACAAAACAATAGCAAAATAGCTTTTTGGGAATCCCTGCAAGGCATTACATCATGAAGACTAAATAGAGACTGAATATTTAATTCAGGAACCAAACAACCAGTTTACATTCCTTAGGCAGCCCTAAGCAACTCATGTCACATTTCTTGCTATATAAGAGATTCTGATTCATGTTGCCGTACATAACAATTAGTGAATAATGATTTAAACAAATGGAGTTCTGACACCAGCAGTGGGTGGATTTAAAGTGGTTGTAAATGCCGAAGGCTTTTAATCTTAATGCATTAAGATAAAAACCCTTCCGTGTGTAGAAGCTCCCCTCATACTTACCGTAGTGCATCTCTGTCCAGGAGTATCTCAGCCATCTGAGACTCTCCTACCTGATTGACAGACACAGCAGCGGCACCATTGCCATCCTGTGCTGTCAAAGTCTGTTAACCAATCAGGAGGGAGAGGGGGCAGGGGCCAAACCACAGCTCCATGTCTGAATGGATACACAGAGCTGCAGCTTGGCTTGTGTGCCCCCATAAACAGCTTGCTGTGGGGGCACTCAACAAGAGGGAGGGCCAGAAGAGGGAGGGAGGGGGGGAGAGGGAGAGGGAGAGGAGAGAGACGAGACTTTACAATCACTTAAAGCGGAGCTCCACCCTGATTTTTTTTTTCAAAAATCTAAAAAAATTAAATGGAAAAAAAAAAAAAAAATACTCACTCTAAATAGGCTGTTGCTATGCGGAAGTCCCGAATCTGCCTTCATGATCTGCGGTGTGGTTTTCTTCCTCCTCCTCTTCTCGGTGTCTACTTGTGAATGGGCCGCGCTGCATTCTGGGAACTGTGTGTATCCCAGAAAGCAGCCGGATCATTCACAAAGCGCCGCGCTGCTCGCACATGCGCAGTAGGAAACGGGCAGTGAAGCCACACGGCTTCACTGCCTGTTTCCCTGACTGTGGATGGCGGTGCCGGGATCGAGGATCGGCAGGGGACGTCAGCGCGGGCGCCTAGGACAGGTAAGTGTCCTTATTCAAAGTCAGCAGCTACACTGTTAGTAGCTGCCGACTTTGAAAAAAAAAAAAAAAAAATGCGGGTGGAGCTCCGCTTTAAAAGCAGCAAATCCGTTTTGGGGATCAAAGAAACTCCCCCTTCATAAAGGCTTCAACAAAACACAATATAATCTACATAGGATTAAAAATCATAATAAATAAGTCTACCAAATATAGACCATCATAGATAACTTGCTGGTCGGAGCTACTGTACTAACCATGCAAGCAGGGCCAGCACTCCCGCTAGGTGAACTAGGCAGCTGCCTAGGGTGCACTTCTGCCTAGGGGGCACAGCCTTGGCCCGCTGACTTCTCCATTAGCCTGGCCAGGCATAAGGTTGGCAGAGGAGGTGGGCACAGCTGGGGAGGCAGGTACAGCTGGGGAGTATGCTCTCTGATCCCGTCACCTGCATGGCCTTAGGCAAGACTAATGACACCCCAGTCGCACCCAGGGGGGGGGGGGGGGGGGGGGGGGGGGGAGTTAGTCTTGCCTAGGGCGTGAGGTTAGTCCAGTGATCTTCCCTGCCGAGTTGTTTTGTTTTGACAGGACGACACTTCAATCAGCGCTCTCTGCCATTGGCAGTCAGTTAGCTGCTGGTTTTCCAGCATGCACCTCCGACAAACGCTGGTCATTCCATACACCCGGGCTGAACGTCAGCCATTTTTTTTTTAATCAGGCCATTGTCTCCCGACATTCGGCCAGTGTGTACCAAGCTTTAGTGTCAGTTTAAAGGTTTTAGGGTCAATTCACACTTGCCTTCAGTCAAATCGCAAAGAAGCCTGAGCGATTCAGCTTTCCAGCTACTCTATGTTGACGGCTGGCTAGCGGGCTGTGTGATGCACGATTCAGTTCACTGCACCGTTCCTTTGAATTGTTTCGTACAAGCTTTATTTGAAGTGTACAAAATTGCAGTACGATATGGGCCAGTGTTCTGCAATAAAATGGAGCGCTGGGCTGTGCTGCAGTGTGAATGGGACACATTGGAAACAATTGTGTCCTATGTGTCGCTGCAGTGACAGAGGTTTTACCATGCAGTAAGAAGTCTGTCACGGCATACAGTTTGAACTGGCCCTTATAGCATCAGTGAAAAAGGCAGGACCAAGTACAGAATATAGTTATATTTCCCAAATACAGTATAGACTAAAATGATATTGCCGAAGTACAGGCTACTCTGTGAAGACAGTGACAGAGGAGCAGAGATAGGTAAAAATGACTAACAGTTTGGAGCAGAGCCAAGATATTCCCCAGAGTTTATAATATACACAAGGAAATATTTAAACAATACATTTCCATCACATGTTCTGATTATTGTCTTGCCTAAAGCCTGGAAAAGTCAGTTGAGCGGTATGGATCGGAGCTGGCTCATGGATTCCCCTTGGATTACACAGAACAGAAAGCTGTAAATGCAGTGTGCTTGGGACATGTGGCACACAACCTGAGGATTTGTGCTGAAGCACAGGATTGTACTGCATTTTCCTGTGCAATTAAAATGCAGTTCTGTGCAGTGCGATTTCAGCCCATTCATTTTGAATGGGTTGAAATTTCACTTCACGAAAACCGTGCATGCACTACTTACGCAAAGCATAGTACATTTTTACCATGAGAGCCGATGTGGTAAAACACTGCATTTGGAGTTACACCAACTTTGCACTGACACCTGCTGCAGATCGCAAGGGAAGTGTGGAAAACTGGCACAGAACATGGGATTCCCACATGGCATCCTAGTGTGAACTGGCCCTAAAGTGTGGCATCCATGTACAGGTAAGTCCCATGCATAGCACCTGGGACACAGCTTTTGCTCCCAATTTGAGTCCAGATATTGATTTCAGCAGACGTCAGTGGAGTTGTCTTTCTAAAAATGTACACCTTTATTACCCTTGTTAAGCAAAAGGCATGATGCAAAGTAGGTGCCATAAAGTATCTGTCCTTACCTTTCCTGTGCCCACCAATATTCATACGCAACTCTCTGAAAGCTAAAACCTACATAGGGACAAACATGCTATACCCCACCCCCACAAGTACTATGAGACTACATTTGCACAGCTACTCAGGCATTGGCTACCAATGGAGGTAGGATGTCCATGTACAGCCCATATCTGGAAATACGGAGCCTTTCTTGGGGCTCCGATAGTGAGGGATCAGGGTGACGCAGGAAAAAAATAAAAAAAAACAGCAGTTAAAGTGTTTTCTAAACCCACAAAAGTAATATCAGTATAGCATGCTTGTTATACTGAGAGGAACTTAAGGGGTTAATCCCCTGCATTTTTTAAAAAGGCAGTTTTATCCTGTATGCATAGATCCTCCCCTTCCTTTCTGGGGAAGGCCAGCTAACAGGCAGGGTAGCCGACCTGCACATGCTCAGTTGTGTCTTTTATGCTGGAGAGAATATGTCATTGTTCTGAGAGCTAGCCAGGTCACATGATATTGAGATCACATATGTGGGTGTGTATACAAGCTATAGTGGAAATATCCTCTTACCTGAACACACAGCTCTGGACAAACTTCAGTTTATCATGTGACCATAATATACATATCAGCCAAAAAGGTATACAGTAAAACCTTTGTTTGAGAGCGTTTTGCAAGACAAGCAAAATGTTTTAAATACATTTTAACTTCATATATAATCAATGTCTTGATATACAAGTTGCGTCATGTCACAACCGAGTATAAAAGAGAACTGAGGCGCCTCCAAGTGTAGCAATATGATTACATTCATATTGCTACACTTAGAGGGACCTCTCTTCCCTTTTATACTCTGTAGCTCCTGCTGGATTTTGCTTCTAATCCCCTTGTGGATGGACATTTTATGGTTGCACAACCTGGTCACATTCCTATAATCTTTTTATATGGACTATAAGGGCTCATTTCCACTGGCTTTTTTACAGCCACTTTTCTGGGCGTTTTTTGCAGCTTAAAAACACCTGTCCATGTTAGTCTATTGTCTCATGCCCACCATGACGTTTTTGAGCTGTAGATGGCTGAGACGTTTTTAAGCTGCAAAAAAAACGCGGGATCAGTGCGTTCTGAAGCTCCAGCAATAGAGCTGTAATAACGGCAGACATTAAAAAACGCTCAAAAAAAACGCGCAAAAACGCTGCCGCTGCATTTTTAAAGCTCCAGCTCAAAAAAAAAAAAAATTTTTGTTTATAAAATAAACATGGACAGGAGTTTTTAAGCTGTAAAAAACGCTCAGAAAAGTGGCTGTAAAAACGCCAGTGAAAATGAAGCCTAAACTGATAGACATATGAATATGAATAAAATTGTTGTGGAACAAATCATTTGAGTTTCCATTACTTCTTACGGGGAAATTCGCTTTGATATACAAGTGCTTTGGATTACAAGCATGTTTCTGGAACGTATTATGCTCGCAATTCAAGGTTTTACTGTATAGTGAAGTATTTAAATGTAAAAAGATTTACAAGCTGTGGGCAGATGAACTATTTTCATATTACTAGGTTTAGTAACACTTTAACCTCTAGCTGCCCGCCCACCTTCACATGACGGCAGGACGATGCAGCTCTCGTTCTGGGTGGACGTCATATGACATCTTTGCTTTCGCCGAGCCACTAGGGGGCGTGCGCCGCGTCCCTGGGACACGATCGTGTGCCCGGCAGCCGCGATGTCCGCCAGGCACCCGTGATTGCCCACTTAACCCCTTTCCTGCCAGTCACATTTATAAAGTAATCAATGCATTTTTATAGCACGAATCGCTGTATAAATGTGAATGGGCCCAAAAATGTGTCAAGTGTCCGCCACAATGATCCAGTCACGAAAAAAAAAAAAATGCTATAAATCTATCCCCTATTTTGTAGCGGCCATAACTTTAATGCAAACCAATCAATATACACTTATTGCGATTTTTTTTACCAAAAAATATGAAGAATACTAATCGCCCTAAACTGAGGAAAAAATATAATATATATTTATTTTATTTTTTAAATTGGATATTTAGCAAAAAAGTAAAACTTATTTTTGTTTCAAATTTTTCACTCTTGTTTATAGCGCAAAAAATGGCTTGGACAGGAAGAAAGTGCCCTGTATTGAGGTGGTTAAAGTGACCGCAAGGTGTTTACTGTGCAGTTCGCCTGCTACTTATCTTAGTCTTGCAAGTAACAAGGTTGCTTGAATATATTGGAATGTATGCAACACTCATTGTGCCAATTCCTTATGTGAAGGACCCTTGTGTTCTTTATTGAAAGCTGGTTTGGCAGAGATCACAGATCATATCAAAAATACACACCAATAGAGCTGTGCAACTTTATACCCAATAATCCCGATTAAACCCACAACTCTCAATTACACCAACATTAGAGGAAATCCATCTGAAGGATTTATTATTATTATAATGAAGGAATTATGAGGCACAAAACAGTTACCGGTAACTACATTTATGGGTATGTGATCTTCAGAGTGACTAAGACCACTAGTATGGCATCCATCCAATGACACGTCACCACTCAGCAGTAATTCTGCCTGTCCACATTCATTTCTACTAGGAAAAAAACATGCAGACAAAGCTTGATATATGCAAATGTGAGAAAAAAATATGCTAAATGAAGGAAAATTCACTTTGAGACTGCTCATTGTAAGACAATCAGTGCCACCTCATTTGTTCAAAAATTGGCTTCTGCTAAGCAGGCAAGTTGTAAATGGTAATACTTCTAATTTTAAAGATGTGATCGGCTACAAAAGAATACCTGTGCTTTTATTGATCCTATTACTGCATTCAATTTCAGAATTACAATTTTTACATTAGAAACAGACTTATCTTTTTCCTTATTTATTGAAGGAGGTGCAAGAAATTAAATTGTAAGATGTCCCAAAGCAGGTACTTTAGTTTTCTAAATATTTAAGCAGTTTTTCCTAGAAGTTAAACATTTTCCCAATCACACCACCCACACGCTAAAACACTCCATTTTACTAGTTGAGGGGAGAGTGTGATCTTTTTTTTAGCACATTAAACCACTGCCATTTTTTTTATATACTTTGAGTGTGTACAAAACGTTTATATTCCCCTCAGGAAGAGAGCTTAGGGCTCACACTTGGGAACAGCTCCACCCTACAGGCAGGTGGCCTGGTGTAGGAGACGCAAGGGCTTTCAGGTGGCCTGGTGTAGGAGACGCAAGGGCTTTCAGGTGGCCTGGTGTAGGAGACGCAAGGGCTTTCAGGTGGCCTGGTGTAGGAGACGCAAGGGCTTTCAGGTGGCCTGGTGTAGGAGACGCAAGGGCTTTCAGGTGGCCTGGTGTAGGAGACGCAAGGGCTTTCAGGTGGCCTGGTGTAGGAGACGCAAGGGCTTTCAGGTGGCCTGGTGTAGGAGACGCAAGGGCTTTCAGGTGGCCTGGTGTAGGAGACGCAAGGGCTTTCAGGTGGCCTGGTGTAGGAGACGCAAGGGCTTTCAGGTGGCCTGGTGTAGGAGACGCAAGGGCTTTCAGGTGGCCTGGTGTAGGAGACGCAAGGGCTTTCAGGTGGCCTGGTGTAGGAGACGCAAGGGCTTTCAGGTGGCCTGGTGTAGGAGACGCAAGGGCTTTCAGGTGGCCTGGTGTAGGAGACGCAAGGGCTTTCAGGTGGCCTGGTGTAGGAGACGCAAGGGCTTTCAGGTGGCCTGGTGTAGGAGACGCAAGGGCTTTCAGGTGGCCTGGTGTAGGAGACGCAAGGGCTTTCAGGTGGCCTGGTGTAGGAGACGCAAGGGCTTTCAGGTGGCCTGGTGTAGGAGACGCAAGGGCTTTCAGGTGGCCTGGTGTAGGAGACGCAAGGGCTTTCAGGTGGCCTGGTGTAGGAGACGCAAGGGCTTTCAGGTGGCCTGGTGTAGGAGACGCAAGGGCTTTCAGGTGGCCTGGTGTAGGAGACGCAAGGGCTTTCAGGTGGCCTGGTGTAGGAGACGCAAGGGCTTTCAGGTGGCCTGGTGTAGGAGACGCAAGGGCTTTCAGGTGGCCTGGTGTAGGAGACGCAAGGGCTTTCAGGTGGCCTGGTGTAGGAGACGCAAGGGCTTTCAGGTGGCCTGGTGTAGGAGACGCAAGGGCTTTTAGGTGGCCTGGTGTAGGAGACGCAAGGGCTTTCAGGTGGCCTGGTGTAGGAGACGCAAGGGCTTTCAGGTGGCCTGGTGTAGGAGACGCAAGGGCTTTCAGGTGGCCTGGTGTAGGAGACCGCAAGGGCTTTCAGGTGGCCTGGTGTAGGAGACCGCAAGGGCTTTCAGGTGGCCTGGTGTAGGAGACCGCAAGGGCTTTCAGGTGGCCTGGTGTAGGAGACGCAAGGGCTTTCAGGTGGCCTGGTGTAGGAGACGCAAGGGCTTTCAGGTGGCCTGGTGTAGGAGACGCGAGGGCTTTCAGGTGGCCTGGTGTAGGAGACGCGAGGGCTTTCAGGTGGCCTGGTGTAGGAGACGCGAGGGCTTTCAGGTGGCCTGGTGTAGGAGACGCGAGGGCTTTCAGGTGGCCTGGTGTAGGAGACGCGAGGGCTTTCAGGTGGCCTGGTGTAGGAGACGCGAGGGCTTTCAGGTGGCCTGGTGTAGGAGACGCGAGGGCTTTCAGGTGGCCTGGTGTAGGAGACGCGAGGGCTTTCAGGTGGCCTGGTGTAGGAGACGCGAGGGCTTTCAGGTGGCCTGGTGTAGGAGACGCGAGGGCTTTCAGGTGGCCTGGAGTAGGAGACGCGAGGGCTTTCAGGTGGCCTGGAGTAGGAGACGCGAGGGCTTTCAGGTGGCCTGGAGTAGGAGACGCGAGGGCTTTCAGGTGGCCTGGAGTAGGAGACGCGAGGGCTTTCAGGTGGCCTGGAGTAGGAGACGCGAAGGCTTTCAGGTGGCCTGGTGTAGGAGACGCGAAGGCTTTCAGGTGGCCTGGTGTAGGAGACGCGAAGGCTTTCAGGTGGCCTGGTGTAGGAGACGCGAAGGCTTTCAGGTGGCCTGGTGTAGAAGACGCGAAGGCTTTCAGGTGGCCTGGTGTAGGAGACGCGAGGGCTTTCAGGTGGCCTAGTGGAGGAGTCGGGAGGGCTTTCAGGTGGCCTAGTGGAGGAGTCGGGAGGGCTTTCAGGTGGCCTAGTGTAGGAGTCGGGAGGGCTTTCAGGTGGAGACGGCTCTAAGAGAGAGACAGGCGGTCTTTAGGAGTCTAAGGCTGCAGGTGGCAGTCCGAGCGTGGATGTCTGCAGGAGGCAGATGTGGCCGGCGACCAAGCAACATGAAGATGAGCAAGTAAGCTGGAGGAGGGAGTTTTTGACCAAGTAAGAGTGAACGAGCCAGGGAGGTTGAAATTTCTGTTATACAATAATGGTGGAACCAACTGCAAGGAAAGATTTTCTATGACATTTGTTTTGTTTAAATAAAATTGGGCTGCTATGCCCCAAAAAAATACAGTCTTGACGGACCGGTGTTCCTTAAAACGCATACACCACTAGAGTATAATCACCCTGGTTCGTTACAAGAGCTATTCACTTTAAAAAGGTCATGCCAAAGGACAAGGGGCACTCTTTACATCTGGAGGAAAAAACATTTAACCTACATATATGGAAAGTTTTCTTCACAATAAGGCCCCTTTCACACTGGGGCGGGAGGTGGGGCGGTGGTAAAGCGCTGCTATTTTTAGCGCTTTACCGCTAATTTTGCCGCTAGTGGCGAGAAAGGGTTAAAACCACACGCACCGCTCCAGTGTGAAAGCAGCAGTTGAGGGTCGTTTGCAGGCACTATTTTTAGCGCCATAGCGCCTGCAAACCGCTCCAGTGTGAGTTGTGAAAAGGCATGATTTCCTAAATACACAACATATAACTGGATATTAAATTTATAGGTAACACTCATTTTTATTTGAGCACATTTCATTGACATTTATTTGACATTTATTTAAAACTGTTGCAGCATGGACTAATCTTTGTCACACACACTCAAAGCTTTGTAAAATCTAAATTTCTCATAAAAATAAATGAGGCTGCTGCAACATTATATGCTGCGTTACCTTTATAGATGAAGATCGGGAAGGGTGGAAGAGCATTTGAGGGATACAATAGAATGGTATGTCATTCTAAGGCCTTGTACACATGGTACGAAAATCAGAAGGGAAAAGTCTGAAGACGAGCGGTTTGCATTCGACAAACAATTTATCTTTTACATTAGACAAAAGCTGGATGTGCAGGTTATAACATTTTTGTCTGATGTGAACTTAAAGCGGATGTCTGCTGGAAAAAAAAAAATTATATATTATATATATATATATATATATATATATATATATATATATATATATATATATATATATATATATATTTATATATTAAAAGCCAGCAGCTACAAATACTGACTTTAATATCGGCACACTTACCCGTCCTGGAGTCCAGCGATGTCCGTCAGCCTCGGTGAGGGAACCAGGAAGTGAAGCGCTCCGGCTTCACTGCCCGGTTCCCTGCGGTGCATGTGCGAGTCGCGCTGCACGGTGCTGACTGGCTCCCGCTGTGTTCTGGGAGCCGAGTGTTTCCCAGAACACAACAGGGGGGGGGGATCCGACGTCTACCCGCAGACTGTGTGGCCGGAAGTGGGTGTAAATACCTGTCTTTAGACAGGTATCTGCACCCCCCTCCCCCCTGAAAGGTGTCAAATTGACACCGTTAGTGGGGGTGTTCCGATGAGCGGAAGCTCCACTTTATGGTGGTGCCCTGCTTTAACGTCTGATTTTCGGATAGTCAGTACAGAAATTGTCACACAAAAGTTGAAAGTACAAACACGCATTCTCGGAATCAAGGAGCGAAGGGAAGTTTGGTCTTTTAAACTACTGTTCATAATCTAAAGCGAACATTTGTGACGCGGCAATTGATGAAATGTCAAAATTCTCATCTTCTTTAAAGGGGTGTTCCAGCCTTGTTTTATGTTTATTAAAAGTCAGCAGCTACAAAAAGTTTAGCTGCTGGCTTTTAATAAACAGTAACTTACCTGTTCCAGCGAGGCGACGGCCGGGGCTCCACTACCCCCCCCCCCCCCCCCCCCCCGGCCGGCTTCCTCATCGTAACTGTGGGCACCCAGCTGTGATAGCCTTCCGCTTCACGGCCGGGCACCCACTGCGCTTGCGCGCGGCTTGCCGCTGATTGGACAGGCGATCGCATGGGACCTGTCATGTGTCCCAGGCGATCGCCTACAGGGAGGGGCTGCTGTAGGCGATTAAGTATAATCGCCTAACCAGCCCCTCGGCGGAAGGAGGAAGTGGGACAGGAAGTCCCACTACTCCTGAAGTCCCCACTCGCCCCGCCAAAAAAATTACATGCCAAATGTGGCATTCAAGGGGGTGAGGAGTGGGATAAGCGAAAGTTCCATTTTTGGGTGGAACTCCGCTTTAACCACTTGCCTACTGTGCACCTAACACCCCCTTCCTGCCCAGACAAAATTTTAGCTTCCGGCACTGCGTCGCTTTAACTGACAATTGCGCAGTCGTGCGATGTGACTCCCAAACAAAATTTACGTCCTTTATTTTCCCCACAAATAGAGCTTTCTTTTGGCGGTATTTGATCGCCTGTGCGGTTTTTATTTTTTGCGCTATAAACAAAAAAAAGCGACAATTTTAAAAAGACACAATATTTTTTTTTATCTCAGTTTAGGCCCATACGTATTCTTCTACATATTTTTGGTAAAATAAAATAAATAAAAATCGCAGTAACCATAAAGTGACTGGTTTGCACAAAAGTTATATTGCCTACAAAATAGGGGACATAATTATGATTTATTTTTTACTAGGAATGGCAGCGATCTGCAATTTTTTTTTTTTTTTTTCGGGATTGCGACATTATAGCGGACACATTTGACACATTTTTGGGACCATTCACATTTATACAGTGAACAATGCTATAAATATGCATTGATTACTGTATAAATGTGACTGGCAGGGAAGGGGTTAACCACTAGGGGGCAGGGAAGGGGTTAAATGTGTGTCCTAACTGTAGGGGGAGGGGGGTGACTGGGGGAGGTGACCGATTGTGTCCCTATGTATAAGGGACACAGCATCGGTCTCCTCTCTCCCTGACAGGGACGTGGAGCTCTGTGTTTACACACACAGAGCTCCACGTCCCAGTTCAGTTACTCGGCAATCGCGGGTGCCCGACGCCCACCGCGGATGGCGGGTACGCGCACGGTGTTGTCAGTTACCCGACGGGTGCGCGCCACCTAGCGGCTTAAAATGACACGTCATATGACGTGATGTCAGAACAAGAGTATCCTGCCCACCGTCATTTGACGGCGGGCAGGTATTAAGTGGTTAAAGGGATATTTACGAAGATGCTTTGCTGGTGATCTGAAAATTGAGAATCAACTGTCAAACTTCTACCAACACGAAATTAGCAGAAAGGGCCCAAAGGGTGGTGCTTGAGAAATGAACCACCCTTTGGGTCCCTTCTGCAAGTTACAAACTTGTTTACCTTAGTTACAGAACAACAGACTGCTCTCGCTATAATATCCCCACATGGGTGTACCCCCTTTCAGATTACATTGTTTTCAATTAGAGGGGCATTCTCAAATTCTACCTCATGACAGACTTGTTTACCGTAGTTAGAGACAATAAAGACATCTGTCAACTGAAATACAATAGTTCATTGTTCCCTTTGTATCCAATGGCATGTGTGTGAGAAGTCACAGCACACAGATGAATTGGGGACAGTGGAATCGGAGAAGACAGGATCAAACAGCTTTTTTTTTAAACACAATGTTAAGGTTTCACAGCGAAAATTACAAGCATGCTTTACTTCATATACCAGGTATGTCCAAAGTCCGGCCCGTGGGCCAATTGTGGCCCCCTGGTAAATTGGATATATCTCTTGTGGCCCCCAGGTATACTGTATTTATCGGCGCTGCCTCAGAGGGGACAGGGAGGAGCGCCGTCAGATTACATACAGGTGAATCTCCCAGTTCATCGGCGGCATCTGTTATAGGAAGTCCCATCTTCTGGGCTGTTATTGGACGACTGTTCTGTCTATCATAGGAGGCGTGACTTTGTATTAAAAAGGCCGCCGAGTAAACAGGAGATTCTTCTGTATGTAATCTGTTGGTGCTCATTCTGCCCCCCCCCCCCTCTCCCTGTCCCCTTCAAGGCTGCAGATAGGCATCGATGAGGCTTCACTGATGGCAATGGTGAGACTGCATTCAGAGGCTGCTTTCGGCACCACCCTTTGGGCTGCTTTTGCTGAACCTTGTGTTAGTAAAAGTTTGGTGAGAGACAATTCGCGCTTTTCAGTCCATGTACCATCTCCATTCCAAAAATTCTAGTTTTTCCAAAACGAGCGTTCCCATCTCATACTTGATTCTGAGCATGCACGTTCTCCCCCCCGGGAAAGTATACACACGACCGGTTTTCCAGACGGGAAAAAGTCTGCCGTAATTCCGGCATGAAAAAACAAACATGTTCTCTTTTTCCCCGCAGTTTTCTCGTCGGGAAAACTGCGATGGAGCATCAGCATGGCCGGTTTTCCCGGCTAAAAGCCGTCATGGCAGTTTTCCCAACGGGAAAACCGGTCATGTGTATGAGGCATTAGACTGAATTTGAATGATTCAGGCAAAATGGTCGCCCCTTACGAATGTTCACTTCATCAAATCTGGCCCTCTTTGAAAACAGTTTGGACACCCCTGGCATATACAGACTGATTTTAACACTTTAAGAGAACACATTTTTTTTAAGGATAAAGCGTTTTAAAGTTTTTTTTTTCCTTCCCTCATATGCCTTTCTGAGAGGATGGAGAAGATTGGAGAGTGCATTTAAAGCAAACGGTCTTTATCCAGAGGCGATTATTATATAGGAATAAAAATACCTATTAAAAGAGAGACATCTGTGGATCTAAGGAGTTAATAGTCCACAAAGGGGGACCAAAAGCCATATTTGACCCCACACAGCGAGGTCATTGTGTCCAGAGGAGAGCACAATTGGTGGTGGTAGAAAAGGGGTTAATCACATACAAGACACAAAAATGTTTTTATTCTTAATTATGTATCTTTTGTTGGAAGATTCAGTTATAAAAGATTATACAATTTTGGGGTTATATAGATTTAGGTTTGTTTTGGTCTGATATTCACGGATAGGTGTTTATTATTCAGGATTTAAATAGAAAGTTATCTCATAGCGCCTCACCATATACACTTACTTTATTAGGTACACCTTGTTAGTATCGGGTTGGACCCCCTTCTGCCTTAAATTCGGTTGCATAGAAACATTCCTCAGATTTTGTCCATATTGACATGATAGCATCACGCAATTGCTGCAGATTTGTCAGTTGTACATCCAAAAAAGTTTGCCAATAAAACATCCCCACACCATTACAGCACCAGCCTGAACCCTTGATGCAGGGTTTGACAAATTTGCTTGGAATCTAGGAGCCAGCTAAAAAAGTTAGTAGCCAGAAAAAGCGCCCGTCCCGACAACCTCGCACGCAGAAGCAAACACATACGTGAGTAGTGCCCGCATATGTAAATGGTATTCAAACCACACGTGAGGCATCGTTAGAGCGAGAGCAATAATTCTAGCTCTAGACCTCTAACTCAAAACATGCAACCTGTAGATTTTTTTTAAACGTCGCCTATGGAGATTTTAAAGGATAAAAGTCTGTCGCCATTCCACAAGCGGACACAATTTTAAAGCGTGACATGTTGGGTATCAATTTACTTGGCGTAACATTATTGTGCACAATAAAAAAAAAATTGGGATAACTTTTTCCCCAAAAAAGTGTGCTTGTAAGTCCGCTGCACAAATATGACGTGACAGAAAGTATTGCAACGATCGCCATTGTATTCTCTATTCTCACAGTGGCGACGTTTGATGGCATGGCACAGTGGTGACGTTTGATGGCATGGCACAGTGGTGACGTTTGATGGCATGGCACAGTGGCTGCAAAGTGAACAATATCAATGTCCCTTTGCCCTAACTCAGTGGTGCTAGTGTGAACCATAAGTGCAACAGTCCTATAAATTATGGTTCTAAAATGATGATTTTTTTGGCTTCTCTTTACCTGCTTTTGGCACTCCGAGTGATCATGTGCAGCCTCCGGCCAGCTCCTTCCTGTGACTCCCCCCCCTGGCAGTGACGTAGGTGGCACGACCCCCTCGGAGGAATTCTCCAATCCCCGGGGTGAGAGAGGCGGTCGGAGGCGGAGCGCCCGCAGCCTGTGTTCTCCGCTTGTATCATCCCTGACCCAGCTCAGCCACACTCCAGCCACCTCGAGGCAAAGGCCGCAAAGCCACGTACTCAATTAGCGTCACGACGCAATCGTGGGGGTGATGCGCGGCGATCATCACAGGATACCCGAGCTCTGCTGCCATGGGCGCCAGGTCGATAATTCTAGGTGCAACGGCGAACTGGCGCCCGGAATTTGGCGAATACTGCCTTGATTGATCCATGCTTTCATGTTTTATGCCAAATTCTGACCCTACCATCTGAATGTTGCAGCTGAAATGGAGACGCATCAGACCAGACAATGTTTTTTTAGTCTATTGTCCAATTTTGGTGAGCCTGTGCGAATTGCAGCCTCAGGTTTCCTGTTCTTAGCCGACAGTCGTGGCACCCAGTGTTGTCTTCTGCTGCTGTAGCCCATCTGCTTAAAAGTTTGATGCGTTGTGCATTCAGAGATGGTATTCTGCATACCTTGGTTGTAAGGAGTGGTTGAGTTACTGTTGCCTTTCTATCATCTTAAACCAGTCTGCCTATTCTCCTCTGACATCAACAAGGCAATTACCTCCACACAACTGCCATTCACTGGATATTATCCCAGTTGATCAGCAGTTTTTTCAAATAAGGTGTCAGGGCACCAGTTCTGCGGACTATGGTTTCGCGCACATGCGCAGAAGAGCGGCACTATCGCGCGTCCCTACTCAGCGCATGCGCATGGTTCCGGCGAGCGCACACGGTCCCGTCGGAACCAATCACAGTGCTCACCGCCCTATTTAAATCTGCCTCTGACACATGACAGGTTGCTGGTTTGTCATCAGCTCCTGAATGCGTCTCGCTGCCCTTAACCTGTTTTGACCTGGATTTCCTGGCTTACCTGACTGTATACCTGATCTCGGCCTGCCTTGGACTTTGCTGATCTCTCCAATCCCTTGACCCCGGCTTGCACCCCTGGACTCCGCTGATCTCTCCAATCCTTGACCTTGGCTTATATTACTGGACTTTCGCTGATCTCTCCGATCCTTGGCCCCCAGCCAGTACCTTGAACTTGTCTGTCTTTTCGGACCCCTGATCCTGGCTTGTCTTACGGACTGTCTGCTCAGCCTGCCTGCAGATCCAGAGTTTCCTAGATTTTGCACCCCTCCACCAGGTGTCTCCAGTGCCTTCCCGATCTGCATCTCTATCCAGCTACCTGTTTCCGGCTCCGGTGCCTCCTGGTGCTGTCACCCCTCTGTTCCCACCACCAGAGGGCGGTCAGCGCTGGTTCGCAAGGGTGAGCCGTCCGCAGCATCTCGGCCTCGGCGAGTACTATAGCCTCTGACATAAGGCCAGCCTGTCTTGCATCAACAACCATGCCACATTCAAAGTCACTTGAATCCCCTTTCTTCTCTATTCTGATGCTTTTTGAACATCAGCAAGTCGTCTTCACCACATTTAGATGCCTAAATGCATTGAGTTGCTGCCATGTGATTGGCCGATTAGCAATGAACCTAATAAAGTGGGCAGTAAGTTTACAGTCAAAATTAAGTTTTTTTTTCAGCCTTTCCACAGCAGTCCATAGCCGTTTATTCAACAGTTCCTAATAATTAACTTCCAAATGCAAACATTAGCTCAGTCACATAAGCCAGACAAAATGTACTTGTCTTGTGTCAACATATGTGCGAGCCCCGCCCCACAGAAGAGTGGAAATTACGTTGTCAGTACACTGATGGCGAGCTGCAATTCCCAGCCTCACACAGGGTCAAATTACGTTCATGATAACCTGCAATCATTGTTTACACAATAAATATTCCAGGGGGGATGGGCTCCAAAAGAGAATTTTAACAATTTTGTGATGCAAAAATGTTATTTTCAGAAATAGAAACCAGAAGCCTGCAATAAAGTATTAATAAATGAAATGAGCCATCACATGTTCCAATTTGTGGATGCATTATTCAGTCTATAGGCTGTAAGGGCAGAACTGGAATATAAAGCCGCGTACACACGATCGGTCTGAAGGACAGTTGTCTTAGGTTAACCGATGAAGCTGACTGATGATCCGTCACGCCCACTCACCATCGGTTAAAAAACAATTGTATAAGAACGCGGTGACGTAAAACACAACGACGTGCTGAAAAAAATGAAGTTCAATGCTTCCAAGCATGCGTCGACTCGATTCTGAGCATGCGCGGGTTTCTAACCGATGGTTTTGCATACTAACGTTCGGTTTTGACCTATCGGTTATCAATCCATCGGTTAAATTTTAAAGCAAGTTTGCCTTTTTTTAACCGATGGTTAACCACTTAAAACCCGGACCAAAATGCTGCTAAAGGACCTTGCCCCTTTTGGCGATTCGGCACTGCGCCGTTTTAACTGACAATTGCGCGGTCGTGCGATGTGGCTCCCAAACAAAATTGGTGTCCTTTTTTCCCCACAAAAAGAGCTTTCTTTTGGTGGTATTTGATAACCTGTGCAGTTTTTATTTTTTGCGCTATAAACAAAAATAGAGCCACAATTTTGAAAAAAATCAATATTTTTTACTTTTTGCTATAATAAATATCCCGAAAAATATATATAAATATTTTTTTTTTCCTCAGTTTAGGCCGATACGTATTCTTCTACCTATTTTTGGTAAAAAAAAAAAAAAAAAAAAAAAAAATCACAGTAAGCGTTTATCCGTTGGTTTTTGCAAAATTTATAGCGTTTACAAAATAAGGGATAGTTTTACTCTATTTTTATTATTATTTTTTTTTTTACTACTAATAGCGGCGATCAGCGTTTTTTTTCATGACTGCGACATTATGGCGGACACTTGACAATTTTGACACATTTTTGGGACAATTGTCATTTTTTACAGCAAAAAATGCATTTAAATTGCATTGTTTACTGTGAAAATTACAGTTGCAGTTTGGGAGTTAACCACAAGGGGGCGCTGTAGGATTTGAGTGTTCCCTGTGTGCGTTTACAACTGTAGGGGGGTGTGGCTGTAGGTGTGACGTCATCGATCACGTCCCCCTATAACAGGGATGACGCGATCGATGCTGCGGCCACAGTGAAGCAGTGTTTACACACGGCTCTCCCCGTTCTTCAGCTCCGGGGACCGATCGCCGCACTCCAGCTTGACACTTTTCACAACAAAGCTTTATAACAAAGCACTTCTGATAAATGGTCAACAAAAATGAACACAAAAATGATGCACCATGGACCTCAGATCAGTGCCAGGTCCCCAGAAACACAGGCGTTTAGACTCATCCCTGCTGCAGCTGGAGATCCCACTGGGAGGAAGAGGGGAGGTGGACGGGCTTCTTCAGGTAATGATGGTGGCAGCTGCCTGATCGTCATGGACGCCGGGTCAGATTTTCTGAAACACTGAAATGTCATGGAGGTGGGTGGGCCACAGGTACTGAGGGGTAGGTCAGGTTATGTAAATGACAGCCTATGGCAGCAGCTCTTTATTTGTAGGATTAGGATAAGGCATGGGTGCTCAACCTGTGGCCCTCAGCCTTTGGGAGTCATGCTTGTAACTGTCAGCAGCTTGCAATGCCTCATGGGACTTGTAGTTCCGCGACAGCTGGAGGGCCACAAGTTAAGCACCCATGGGATAAGGTGACCAGATTTTTTTTAATTAAATCCGGGGGACATTTTTTTTTTTTTTTACTAGTAATGGCGGCAATCAGTGACTGTCTGCGCATCACCCGCCTTACAGCCAGTCAAGTCTCACTCCCCGGCTACTACCGGGTGGAGAGCAGAGGAAGATCACTTCACCAGTGAAGGCAAGGAGATAAGCAGGCAGGCGGCTGGCCAAGGCAGAAGAACATGCGAGCGGAGCTGAATGGGCAAGAAATATTCCCTGCGCTCCGAAAGAGGTACCCCGAAAGGGGTACAGATAATGGAAAAAATACACCCCCCCTAAGCTAGTAGGAGCGGCGGAGTGGGGGTGTGCAATTCAGATTTTTTTTATGCTGCACTGACTGTCTTTGAAATTGCCCCAGCCCCTGTTCAAATCCAATTCGGGGACAAAACTGGGGACAGACTTGGTCTGGGGAGAGTGTCCTTAATCCGGGGACTGTCCCAAGAAACTGGGGATGTCTGGTCACACTAGATTAGGAGCCTATTGGCCCAGTCACCATGCAGGCATGTCACATAAAAGTCTTCTGGGTACCACTGACATTACGTGTGTCTGCCCTGCGGGTTAGTCTATCAGGTCTAAACCACTAGAACTATTTTATCCAGTTTGATGAGCATTTCATGTACTATATTTTATAAAAATAGGTATTTACATAGCTTTTCATTTCTTCTCCAGCACAGATGCTCAATTGGATTGAGATCTGGAAAATTTGGAGGCAAAGTCAACACCTCAAACTCATTGTGGTGTTCCTTAACCACTTTAGCCCCGGACCATATTGCTGTCCAAAGACCAGAGCACTTTTTGTGATTCGGCACTGCGTCGCTTTAACTGACAATTGCGCGGTCGTGGCTCCCAAACAAAATTGGCGTCCTTTTTTTCCCACAAATAGAGCTTTCTTTTGGTTGTATTTGACCATCTCTGCGGTTTTTATTTTTTGCGCTATAAACAAAAATAGAGCGACAATTTTTTACATTTTGCTATAATAAATATCCCCAAAAAAGATATAAAAAATACTTTTTTTTTCCTCAGTTTAGGCCGATACGTATTCTTCTACATATTTTTCGTAAAAAAAAAAAAAAAAAAAAAAAAAAAAAATCGCAATTAGCATTTATTGATTGGTTTGCGCAAAATTTATAGAGTTTACAAAAAAGGGGGTAGTTTATGGCATTTTTATTAATATTTTTTTTTTTTACTAGTAATGGCGGCGATCAGCATTTTTTTTCGGACACATCGGACACTTTTGACACATTTTTGGGACCATTGCCATTTTTATAGCGATCAGTGCTATAAAAGTGCATTGCATTAGCTGCCTAAAGGTCCGGGTCTTAAGTGGTTAAAACATTTTTTTTTTAAAGTCAGCACCTACTAACACTGTAGCTGCTGACTTTTAATAAGGAGACTAATGCAGGCCATACACCTATAGATTATCTGCAGATTTTCTATGGTTATATGGAAAAGTGGAACAGATTCCTTCCATTTACGCCGACCTGTGTGGATGGAAGACTCTCCCACTGGCCCAAGCTTCCATATCTTGCTAGTCAGCCCCGTTGGCTCTCAATACCTGAACATTCTGATTTGGTGCAGGCATTGTTTAAGTTGAGAGCCAGCTGGGCTGGCATATGGAAGCTTGAGCCAGTGGGAGATTCTTCCATCCACACAGTTCAGTGTAGATGGAGAAATCTGTTCCACTTTTTCCATCTAACCATAGAAAATCTGCAGATAATCTCTATAGGTGTATGGCCAGCATTACCTGTCCAGGGTGCCCGTGATGACAGCAGCCGAAGCAGAGCAAAATGCTCGGGTCGCGGCTGCCCCGCCGCCATCCTCGGTGAGGGAATCAGGAAGTGAAGCCTTGCGGCTTCACGCCCGATTCCCTACTGCGCATGCGCGAGCACGACATGAATGGATGATGTCTCCTGGGACACACACAAGGTCCCAGAAGACACCGCTCCCCCATTACACAGGAGGCAGCCGAGGAGCAGAAGAAAGAAGACGGACTACCGATTAGGAAGTGGCAGATTAGGACGATCTGCCTTGCAACAGGCACTTCAGGTATGTATGTATGTGCAGCATTTAAAAAAAAAAAAAAAAAATCTTGGTGGAGCTCCGCTTTAAATAACAGCATTCTATTTCATTCGAGAGCAGGAGGTGGCGGGCCACATCAAAGGGCTCCGCGGGCCACTGGTTGGGCACTCCTGCCTTATGACATACAGTGGTGGATCTTCTATCAACTTTCCCTAATAGTCACAAATAGACTGTTTGTTCACTTACTATTTGGAATTCCGTCACTTAATTTTGATTATGATCATTAGTATTCACAATAACTTTTCTCTAATGGACTATTGTATTTACATTTCTTCACTTGAATCTGATTTCACTACATTGCATACATGTGGTGTTTGTGTCATATTTTTGGTTTAATTTGATTTATGCTATAAGTTATCTGATATCACGCACATTTTTAGCGCACTCCATGAACAGAGCTTTCATTCTTTCATATCAACCAAAAAAAAAGGCAAAACACGACAAAAAAAAAAGTGCATGTTCTAAATGCAAATTGCACCACAAAACATGCCTGAGAACACATCAACCACAACCTTCATATATGTGAACCCAGAATTTGTTTAAATGTTCTTAAACTGTTCTGGTAAGAAGTAAACCTAGGAATTCTAGTATCTTAGGCACACAAGTTTGAAATGACATCCCTCCCCAAAATAAAATAAAAATGTAAATTGAAAAGTAAACCAGAAGTGTATAACTACACAGATCTTCACTTACTCTGGCTGGGGCTGTCCTGCCTGGGATCAGATTCAGTGTTCCTATTGGCTATAAGCCAAGACAAGACCAGAGATGGCATTGGGGGTCAGCCTCTAGAGATCTGCACAATCATAACTTGTATTATTGTGCTCCCCAATAAGACCAAACACTACACTCTCTACCACCGACACTCTTCAGCTGGAAAGCAAAGTGCTGAGATTGATACAAACTACTTTTTCCCTTCTGTATCCCTTTTACAAAAACACATTATGAACTTGCCACATTTTTACATCTGTGCTCTTCTACTGAACACGGCCCAATTTCCCAGTGCAGAGTTATTGATACTGAACTAACAAGCATGATTATATGTACACTTCCCACTAACCAACTGCTACATATCCACTTCAGCTCCCTGCCTTTTTTCTTTACATGTAAAAACATTTTTTTTTTTACATGTAAAAACATTTTTTTTTTTTTAATTTTCAAAAACACCCCACACAATTTAATAACTAAATATTTTGTAAAATATAAAAGATGATGTTAAGATGAGTAAATAGATACCAAACATGTCATGCTTTAAAATTGCGCACACCTGTGCAATGGCGACAAAGACTAAATTTGACTATCCATAGGCGCTGCTTTAAAAGCCTTTACAGGATAGCACTTTAGGCCCCATGTACACGGGACGCTGCTAAACGTACATTCAGAGGCAGTCGAACGCATTTTCATTGAACTTATTCAATGTTCTCCTATGTCACCATGTCTAGTTTATTTCTGTTTTTAGGCAGTTGCGTTTAACAGTGTTTCTTTGAAAGCAAAAAAAAAAATGGGGTTCAGACGCCAAACATGACTAAACGCGGTAACCCGCATTTCGTTTATAGGCGTTTTTCGCCATTAAAAAAAAAAAAATTTATTCAAACGCTTCTAAAACGCAAACACGGCATGTAAATGTGGCAAAACTGAGGTTTTAAATGTGGGTTCAATCTGTCAAGTTTAATCATTTAGGAGCAGTTGTAAAAGCGTCCCGTGTACATGGAGCCTAAGGCTGCATTCACACCTAGGCGACACGATACGCCGCGTACGCGGCTTATCTTGCCGCCTGTAGAAAAAAAAAAAAGTTTAATCTTTCTTTAACATTACGGTCTATGAGGGAACGCCAATGTCGCTGAAAAAAAAGGGTCCGGGACTTTTTTTCAGGCGACAGGCGTTGAGATGTGAACCATCTCCATAGACCGCAATGTTATTTCACATCTCGAGCGACAAGAGCGACGGGCGACTGGCGTTTTGTCGCTCAGATGTGAATGGAGCCTAAGATGTACAGAGAGGTCTAGTGCGCTAATTATTGTCCATTATCAGACGATCGCAGTGATACTTCACGTGTGGAACGATAGCTGTATGTGTGTGAGCAGACAGGAGCACTTAAAAAAATTGTAAAACCTATATATACACAATTTATTTATAAAGCAACAGTATATAAATCTATATATTTTTAGATCACTATCACGTATTGCAGTCACGAGGAAAGTAAACATCCTTATAGGCATGTGATAGAGGGATTCGGGGGCTATAAGACCCCAATGAGTACACCCCACAAGTAGCCTTTAATGTATAGACGGAGCAGTACAAGTGTGCCTCGACCATATTATTTTACTGTAAAAATGAATGGAAACTGCAAAGTGTAAAAACTAGATTAAGCTGTAACCACAAAAAGGAATTATCCCTTCTAGGCCCCTTTCACACGGACGGACCGTTCAGGTCCGCCTGTCAGTTTTGATGGCGGACCTGAACGGCAGCTCCATGCATCCCTATGGAGCGTTGGATGATCCGCTAAAAACAGACGTATGGGGGCACGTTTTTCACTGCCATCTCCATCCCTCCAATTAGAACCCCCCAAACATTATATATATTTTTTATTCTAACACCCTAGAATAAAATGGCGATCGTTGCAATACTTTGTGTCACGCCGTATTTTCGCAGCGGTCTTACAATCGCACTTTTTTGGTAAAAAAAATACAATTTTAATTAAAAAATAAAACATAAAACAAGTTATCCCAATTTTTTTATATATCGTGAAAGATAATGTTACGCCGAGTAAATTGATACCCAACATGTCACGCTTCAAAATTGCGTCCGCTCGTGGAATGGCGTCAAACGTTAACCCTTTAAAATCTCCATAGGCGACGTTTAAAAAAAATCAGTTACAGAGGTGGTCTAGAGCTAGAATTATTGCTCTCGCTCTAACGATCGCGGTGGTTTGAATACCATTTACATATGCGGGCGCTACTCACGTATGTGTTCGCTTCTGCGTGCGAGCTCGTCGGGACGGGGCGCGTTTTCTGGCTCCTAACTTTTTTAGCTGGCTCCTAGATTCCAAGCAAATTAGTCAAGCCCTGTTCTAAACAAAGGGCCAGTTCACTGTCCTTCAGACTTTAGGGGGGGGGGGGGGGGGCTGAACTAGGGCCAGTGGGATTAGAAAATGTTCTGGCATCCAATGATTGTAAACAATGCCCTATCTTTGGTGTCAGTAATAGTGCCCCATTGTTGGTGTCAGCAACAGGGGTCATGCCCCATTGTTGGTGACAGTGGATGCAATAGTGCCTCAAGGGCCGGATAAAGGCAAGCAAATGGCCACATCTGGCCCCCAGGCCGCAGATTGGAGACCACTGTTGTAGATGATTAAAATTTGGGCCTGTGTTGACCACTCTAAATAAGGGGGTCCCTGTGGTCTGGTAAGCTGTGGGTACTTTGTGAGAATAATGAAGGGTTTATACTACTCAATTTTTGCACTTTATATAAAGTTTTTCTCTGTAGTAGTCTAAAGAAGAATTCATGCCGTCTTTCTTTTTTTTTTTGCACATTAGCACAACACATATTACTGCCCCTCCCAACCACAAGAGTTAAAGTGATCATGGCCGTAGGTCTGTCCCTAGACAGCATCCTTTATCAGCTACAAAAGGAATGATAATGACCTTTTATACAAGACATCCAATCATGATAAGGGATTATTATTACCCCATTCCAATGTCCAGACAAAGCAAAGATCAGGGGAGACCACATTTCACCACAAACCTGTACAATGGCTGCCACCCATCCTACCAACCTCATGCACATTGTCTGTTTAGGACTGGCCCACTAACTGGCCCATTAAATCTTATTGCACATGACCAACAAAAGGCTATGGCTATTGATTATCACATTATCAGCACATAGACTGGAAGGAGGATACTGAATAACACCCAACAAATAGTAAAGCTCCTGAGCAGCAATGAAATGAAGTGATGAGCGCAGCCCTGACCTACCTCTACAGAGAACTCAGAATGTATTGGAAGGCACTCATTTCTTAGGTGGAAACACATTAAAATGCTTTAGGAAGAACAAGGAGCCAATCAGATGAAAGAACATGCTGATAGGAGAAGGCAGAGTAACATAGCAGTGAGCTCATTAGTGCCCTCTTCTGGTTTTACTGTTCAGTTACAGGACAAAGGTGAGGAGACCTGCAAGTGAAAGTGACACTGCAGCAGAGAAAGGCGGGTTCCCCAAAGTGACAGACAGGACCTGTGCTGGGTGACAGAGCTGTGTACTTCCCAACACAAAGAAATGATAATACAGCTAAGCTGTAAAGAATCCCATCAATGTGTCTGTGTGTACATTCCACAACATGGGAAATATTCAAAACAAAGATCAAATAATAATAAAGAAGGCTCCTTATCAAACCCTGAATGAGGTGTGTACCAAAATATACAGAGAAGGAGAAAATATACAATTGTCACCTACCTCCAAAATACAACGTCTCATACATTTCATCAGAAATTCATTTCTTATGCAACTAAAGAGTTTCTAGGAGTGTGGCCTGTACACAGGTGTGAGGACTTGTGCAGGTCACAGGGACAACAGGCACTGCCATGGGATGTACATGGAGAGAATGCCATGCTGTCTGAACTGGTACATCCCTGTACATGTCTCTGTATACTTCATACCAGCCCAGACAGCAGTGACATATCCTTTGGGGAGGGGGGGGGGGGGGACACACACACTTCATATACAGGGAGTGGGGGGGGACGGAACACACACACTTCATATACAGGGAGTGGGGGGGACACTTCATATACAGGGAGTGGGGGACGGAACACACACACTTCATATACAGGGAGTGGGGGGGGGACACACACACACACTTCATCTACAGGGAGTGGGACACACACACACACACTTCATCTACAGGGAGTGGGGGGGGGGGGACACACACACACACACACACACACACACACTTCATCTACAGGGAGTGGGGGGGGACACACACACTTCATATACAGGGAGTGGGGGGGGTGGACACTTCATATACAGGGAGTGGGGGGGGGGGTGGACACTTCATATACAGGGAGTGGGGGGGGACACACACACTTCATATACAGGGAGTGGGGGGGGTGGACACTTCATATACAGGGAGTGGGGGGGGGGTGGACACTTCATATACAGGGAGTGGGGGGGGGGGGGTGGACACTTCATATACAGGGAGTGGGGGGGGACACACACACTTCATATACAGGGAGTGGGGGGGGTGGACACTTCATATACAGGGAGTGGGGGGGGGTGGACACTTCATATACAGGGAGTGGGGAGGGGGGTGGACACTTCATATACAGGGAGTGGGGAGGGGGGTGGACACTTCATATACAGGGAGTGGGGAGGGGGGTGGACACTTCATATACGGGGAGGGGGGGGGGGACACTTCATATACAGGGAGTGGGGAGGGGGGTGGACACTTCATATACAGGGAGTGGGGAGGGGGGTGGACACTTCATATACAGGGAGGGGGGGTGGACACTTCATATACAGGGAGTGGGGGGGGGGGTGGACACTTCATATACAGGGAGGGGGGGGGTGGACACTTCATATACAGGGAGTGGGGGGGGTGGACACTTCATATACAGGGAGTGGGGGGGGTGGACACTTCATATACAGGGAGTGGGGGGGGTGGACACTTCATATACAGGGAGTGGGGGGGGGGGACACTCCATATACAGGGAGTGGGGGGGGGGGGACGACACTCCATATACAGGGAGTGGGGGGGGGGTGTAGAGCCCAGACATGAGGTGTGGCACACATACAGTCCCCAGTAAAGTGCAGTGAGGAAGCGGGGGATGGGATGGGGGGTGTTTGGACACTCACCCAGGACAGGTATTTCCGGCTCTCTCTCTCTGGCTGGGTCCCCGGCTGTAGTGGGCGCTCTGTCCGCTCTCCCGCTCTCTACTATCCCGGGCTCCTCTCTGTTCTGCGGAGCGCTGTCCGCCGTCCGGGATCTTCTACTGCAAAGCTGGAGGCGCTCACGTGTGGAGCGGTGATCTAGGAGGGAAGGCATCCCCGGCATCCCTCTAGATGAGCCCGATGCGCCTGTCTGCCGCTAGGTGTCTCCACTAATGTCAGCAGTCCTCAGAAGTGTGTATAGGGCCGTAGTGGAGTTCTAGTCTGTGGAAGAAATGTACCTAGGCGGATAGTTTGTAGTGAGACGTCCTTTATTTTACACCCTACAGAGGGCCTATGGGCTCATGCACACTGCAGTTTAAAGAAAAAAAAAAAAAAGCTTTGTTAGGCATTTGAACTTTGGAAGAAACTTTTTCATGCGTTTTTTGGGCACATTTAGGCGTCTTTTCTGCGTGAAAGCTCCCCTCAAAAACACAGTTTGGTGGTTTGTTTTCGGCCTGTAAACGCCGTAATGTGCATGGACACATTGGATAACATGGAGGGGAGTTTCCAGGCGGAAATAAATGAGAGTTCATAAAAGCTCAAAAGCCTGTAGAAGATGCATGAGCCCTAAGTAGCGGCTCACACTGGGGCCTCTGAGGTGCCCCACACGGCGAGACCTCAATGTGGCTTACAAACAACTTCTTTAACCACTTAACGACCGCCGCATGTATATGTACGTCCACAGAATGGCACGTACAGGCACATGGGCGTACATGTACATCCCTGTCTTGTTGCAGGTCGGGGGTCCGATCGGGACCCCCCCGCTACATGCGGCAGTTGTTTTACCTGTGGGAGCGATCCGCGATGAGGGGACGGTTTCTGTCCGTCCCCTCGCTATCGCTCCCAGCGAATCAGCAGAGCCCCCGCCGTGTCACTTCCTCTGCCTGTGTAATGTAAACACTGGCAGAGGAAGTGATGTCACCTCTCCTCTCGGCGGTATTTTCAATCCGCCGAGAGTAGTGTTGCTCACGAATATTCGTATTGCGAATATTCGGCTCGAATATGGCATATTCGAGTATTCGTGATATATTCAGAATTTCGCGGTGAATATTCGCTATTTCGAATATTCGTATTTTTTCAATTTTTTTTTAGAACAGATCACATCCTAGAGATCCCCATCGACGTCTAAAAGCATTGCTGGTATGATTAGAGACCTTGGGCCGAGTAGCTGCAGCGATCATTTCATATTGCCGAAAAATCGCAATGCGATTATTCGGCAATAGCGATATCGCGCGATTATTTTCGAGAAATTCGCAATATTGTTTTTAGCTAAAATAACATATATTCGATTTCAGAGTGTTACTGTCGAAATTCCGCAATCAATTTCTCATTCGCATTTTTGCGAAATTACGATAAGATATCACGAATATTCTGAGCCAATCAGAGTGCTCCTTCCGCATTTGCCGAATATTCGCAATTATTTTGTATTGTAATATATCACGAATATTCTGAGCCAATCAGAGTGCTCCATTCCGCATTTCTCGAAATTTCGCAATTATTTTGTATTATAAAATATCACGAATATTCTGAGCCAATCAGAGTGCTCCTTCCGCATTTGCCGAATATTCGCAATTATTTTGTATTGTAATATATCACGAATATTCTGAGCCAATCAGAGTGCTCCTTCCGCATTTGCCGAATATTCGCAATTATTTTGTATTGTAATATATCACGAATATTCTGAGCCAATCAGAGTGCTCCCTCCGCATTTCTCGAAATTTCATTCGCAATAGCGAAATTTCGCAATCATTTCATTTCCAAAAAATATCGCGAATATTCGCATTAATATCTCGAATATTCGACTATATATTCGAGATATATCGCGAAATCGAATATGGCATATTCTGCTTAACACTAGGAGGAGAGAACACTCATAGTAAGTCGCACCAACACTACAATGACACCAGTACACATAGGCACATTAACCCCTTCCGATCACCCCCAGCCCCCTGTCACACTGTCACTGATTGCAGTGATCATATATTTACTGATCACTGCATTTAGTGTCAGTGTGACAGGCAGTCAGTGTTAAGTCCAGGGTAGCCCCGTAGCCCCCCTAATAAAGTTTTAACCCCTTGATCACCGCCCTAGTTAACCCTTTCACCCCCTATTGCCAGCGTCACTAAGCGATCATTTTTCTGATCGCTGTATTAGTGTCGCTGTTCCCGCTAGGTAGCTAATTTTTTTTATTGTAATTTCTTTATCGTACATCACGGGACACAGAGCGCATAGCCATTACACTTGGGTTATATGGGTACCTTCAGGTGTGGACACTGGTGTAATCAATTTCACAGGAAGTTTCCTCCCTATATAACCCCCTCCCACTGGGAGTGCTTCAGTTTTTTCGCCAGTGTCTTAGGTGTTGGTCACGTCTAGCTGTCCCTCGGAGGTCTCGGGACCCAGGATAGCTAGCCAGATCCGTCCGAAGTGCTTCAAAGCCAAGGTGTACGGTACCCGGGCCCTGCTGGAGTGGGGTTTTGCCTATAATACCTCTCCTTGGAGGGCTGGATTCTGGGCTCCAGTGCCTTAGTCTCTTCCAAGAACTAAACGCTACTGATGCCAGGATGCTATATAGGTCCAGGGGTGTGGGTTCCTTAACACAGGACCCCGGTCCCTGAAGGTCCAAGACAATACCCACGGAGATGGGGGAAGGCTGGGCCTCTTGCATTTTGCAATACCCTGCGGCGTGGAGCAGGTAAGAGGGAACCTGCGGGACTTGGTTCGACAGTAGGTATCCCCCTGGGGGTTCTGGGTTGGCTAATGGTATGCTTGTGCATCAGCCACTATCTCCACTATGTCTTTTGAGGCAGGATGGGATGTACTAATGTTTACCCAGATAACATGTAGATATATATATGCTTTTAAAGATGTGTATTTTTCTACTCCCCCCAGATTTGCCTGTTAGCATGATACTGCAGCCCCACGTGTATAGGGAGGAAGTGCTGACAAAACTCCTGTTTCCTAGGAAGCCTATGGGGACAGCTTCCTCTATGTGTGCACTACAAAGATTAGTGGCTTACCGGGTGTCTGTTGGGTTACTAGCGCTGGTCCAGGCTTCTCCTCTGCTCTCTGCTTCCTCCATGTTGGTTTCAGCGGGGGGGGGGCAGGGGCGCGCGCGCCGCCTTTTACAGCATCAGCGTGCGTGGGGGGGGGCGGGCCAGCAGCGTCAGGTCTCAGATAAAGCAAAAAAGCATTTCCTGGCTGGTCATTCCCTCCTGAGAGCAGTGGAGAGTGAGGACAGAGCGCACAGCTGAGCCAGTTCTGGCTAACAGTGACACCCAGTGGTGGTTTGTGGATCTTCAGGTCTGGACTTAGTCCACACTGACCAGAAAAAAAAAAAAAAAAAAAAAAAAAAACCTTGGACTCCAGCTAACGGGCATTGGTGTGGCAATACTCACAGGACTTTCCTCGGTATTGCCGCCTTCTCAGGCGTATGAAAATTTAGAATTTTTTTTACCATAGCCTGTCATTATTAATGTTTCACTTCTAGCTACAACAGTTGGGTGTTGGCTGTAGGGGTGTCTCAAGGTTGTGCAATGGCTCCCAAGGGATCAGGACCAGCTAAGGCTGCAAAAGGTGCCAAAAAAGTAAAGGGGTCTCCATCGGGGTCAGAAGATTTGGGCCAGGCTCCAGTGGTCCCACCCTCACCAGATAGACCACCGAACAGCATCATGCAGGAGCCATTGAGGGTGCTAGGGGCAGAGGCGGCCCCCAATCAACCCATTCCCGTTTATGTTACGGAAGAAATGCTAGAATCCACCCTGGGTGGGCTAGAGAAAAGGTTAACTGCTTTAATTGCCCGCTCTTTGCCGGGTGGCAAACGGGCTAGATCCCCGTCACCTAGAACGGTGTGTTCGGATGCAGGAGGTCCTCTCTTCGGAGGAATTGGACCCACAGGGGGATCAAGCGGACCTGAGTCCTGACGGGTCAGACATTGAAGATTCCACTATAGATGACATTTTTTCGGCTTCTCAAGCAGAGAGTCTGTGGATCCAGTCTCTGACGGATATAGTTCGCACTGCTGTTAAACTTCCAGTGTCAGAACAATTAGCCCCCGCGGTATCCTCTTTAGGTTCCTTGAAGGCACCATTGAGTGGTGCGTCTTTCCCGGTTCACCCCCTTCTGGAGAGCGTGATTTTTCAGGATTGGGCTCGACCTGATAGGATTTTTATCCCTCCTAAAAGGTTCACCATTCTCTATCCTATGGAAGAAGAATTTGCAAGGAAATGGGCACTCCCTACCGTGGACGCAGCCATTTCCTGCGTAAATAAATCCCTGACCTGTCCGGTGGAAAATGTCCAGGTGTTTAAAGATCCAGTCGACAAAAAATTGGAGACCCTACTGAAGGCTTCTTTTACCACAGTAGGTGCCGTGGTTCAGCCAGCAGTGGCAGCCATTGGCGTTTGTCAGGCTTTAAAGGATCAGACTAAACAAATATTAAGGGACATACCGGCTCAGCAAGCTCGTGAATTGGCTGACCTCCCAAGAGCTCTCTGCTTTGCAGTAGATGCTATTAAGGACTCCGTTCAACAGGCGTCCCGTTTATCTCTGCTGTTGGTTCATATGCGTCGCCTTTTGTGGCTAAAAAACTGGTCAGCAGAGGCACCCTGCAAAAAGCTTTTAGCAGGATTTCCCTTTCATGGTGGGAGACTATTCGGTGAAGACCTAGATAAATATATCCAGACCATATCAAGTGGTAAAAGTTCTTTCTTGCCTATCAAGAAAAGATCGCGTGGGCCCGCATTTAAGCGACAGGCCTTCGCAGGCTCGGCCCCTTCAACTTCCCGTCAGTATCGACGGCCTCCCGGGCGTTCAGCATTTAATAGCCGCCCACAAGGACAAGCCACGACAGGCAAGAGGCCATGGTCTCGCAAGCCGGTTAAACCAGTCCTCAAGTCAGATTCATGAAGGGGCGCCCCCACTCTCTTGGGTGGGGGGAAGGCTTCGTTTTTTCTCCGAAGTGTGGAAGGCCAGAATTCCCGACTCTTGGGTAAGATCCGTGGTAACCACGGGCTACAAGCTAGAGTTTCGGGAAGTCCCCCCTCCTCATTTTCAGGGGTCAAGTCTTCCAAGCGACCCATTAAAGAGGGCCTCTCTTGTAAAAGCATTGGATCGTCTCTTGCTCCAAGGAGTAATTGTAGAAGTACCAACCCAGGAATGGGGTCTGGGATTCTACTCCAACCTTTTCATAATACCAAAGCCCAATGGCGACGTCAGGCCTATCTTAGACCTCAAACGCCTAAATCGCTTTCTAAACATTCAGACCTTTCGTATGGAGTCCATACGTTCGGTGGCAGCCAGCCTACATCAAGGCGACTTTCTAGCATCTATAGACATAAAAGATGCGTATCTGCACGTGCCGATCTACCCGGCACATCACAGGTTTCTTCGTTTTATGATAGATCACCGCCATTACCAGTTCGTAGCCCTCCCTTTCGGGTTGGCAACAGCTCCGCGGGTATTCACAGAGGTGTTAGCCCCGGTGCTAGCCGTCCTAAGGACAGAAGGCATTTTAGTCTTGGCATACTTGGACGATCTTCTGGTTATCGAAAGCTCAGCTTCCAACCTCAATCAGGCAGTAGGTCGCACAGTTCAGCATCTAGAGGAATTCGGGTGGATTGTAAACCTAGAAAAATCGGTATTGAAACCCACAAAGCAGTTGGAATATCTAGGCCTTCGGCTAGATACAGACTGCCAGAGGATAATTTTACCTCAAGCAAAGATCAGATCAATAGCTCAAGCAGTTCAAGTGATTTTAGGCAAGAAGAGGCCGACTATTCGCCTATGTATGCGACTGCTGGGGAAGATGGTGGCCGCCTTCGAGGCTGTACCCTACGCCCAGATCCATACCAGATATCTTCAGGCAGCCATTCTCTCTGCTTGGAACAAGTCCATTCAGGCGTTAGATCGTCTGTTAGTGCTCTCCCCGAAGGTCCGGCGCAGCCTGTCTTGGTGGCTGGTCTCTCAAAATTTGTCAAAAGGGAAATCCTTTTGCCCCATCACGTGGAAGATAGTATCCACGGATGCCAGCCTGTCAGGTTGGGGGGCAGTTCTAGAAGAACAGACCCAGCAAGGGCAGTGGTCGGAGGCAGAAAAACTGCTTGCCATCAATATCTTGGAGATCAGAGCTGCTCGGCTGGCCCTGATCGCCTGGACTCTCCCCCTTCAGGGTCTGCCAGTAAGGATACAGTCCGACAACGCCACTGCGGTGGCATACATAAACCACCAGGGGGGCACGAAGAGCCCAGCAGCCCAAAGAGAAGTAAACCTGATTTTCTCATGGGCCGAAGCCCATGTACCCTGCATCTCGGCGGTGTTCATCCCAGGGATAGACAATTCTCAAGCAGATTTTTTGAGTCGTCAACAGTTGCTCCCGGGGGAGTGGTCTCTTCACCCCCAGGTATTCCAAGAGATTTGCCAAAGATTCGGAGTCCCAGATGTGGACATTATGGCAACGAGATCCAACAAAAAGTTGGACAAATTCATATCCCGAGCCAGGGATCCCTCGGCCTACGGGACCGATGCCTTGGTTTGCCCTTGGCACCAGTTTTCTCTTCTGTATGCGTTCCCTCCACTGCAGATGATTCCCCGCCTTCTACGGAGGATCCGGGTGGAGCGCAGGCCTGTGATCCTGGTGGCCCCAGCCTGTGTAACATCCCTGCTACGCAACTACAGTATACAGTTGGTTTTTAAACTATAGAGGTCTCTCAGATACAACCACCACTTCTCACTCAGAGTAATCAGAGAGATTGGGGTTAATTCATCACAACCTCTAGTGAATAACCAACTGAGAGACTGCAGTAGCTTATTCCCCTATAACCAACTACCTCAGGGGAAAACAGGGTTGTATCTCTGATACACACAAGGTAGTACTACAAATCTACAAGCACAGACTATAGTATGTGGTACTTGCGGTTAGGAGAGTAAAGCCTGGTATGCTGGTGGTCCCGGAGGGGGTGTAGAGCGAACTGTGGTGTCCACTGAGGTTCAGAGCGGGTACAGCAAGGTGGCGTGAAAGGGGTTCTCAGGACAGCAGGCGTCCTTTCGCAATAGGGGAAGCAAGAGATAAATCCGGGTCACAAGCCGTGGTCAGGTGTTGGAGAAGTCACAGGTATCCGAAGTCCAAGCCGGGTCAAGGGTTCAGGCAAACAGCAGTCCAGAAAGCAAAGCCAAGGGTCAAAAGCCGGGGTCAGTCAAGGAGCTTAATATATAAGCAGTTTGCTTTAGCACAGACAGGGAGATCAAACCAAAATGAACTGACACTGCTCTCTAAGTGAGGTAGGGCTTTATAGGTTGGCTAACTGGTTAAGCTGTGTCAGCTGTAGCAAGAATCTCAGGTGTGGAAGGTAATGAAATCCAGCTAAGGTGAACATTCCATTCAGCACCACCATAGCTGGAAAGCAACATGAATTTCTAATTCAACAGTGGCTGAGAGGTAAGGGTTTGGGCTGGTAACAAAGAGGTCCCAGGTTCAATTCCACCCTAAGCCACCTGGAGCACGGCCACGCCTCGCCGTCTGCCTGACACGATGGGGATCGTGACAGCCTGGCCCAGGAGGGCTTGGTACGCACTCATCGTGAAGATGTCAGTCGGGGCGCCGTGGCCGCTCCCCCTGCGCCCAGATCTGCTGTCTCAGGGCCCAATCTGCCATCCTGCTTCACAGCAGCTAAATTTGACGGCTTGGCGGCTGAATCCCTAATTCTTAAGGGCAGAGGCCTCTCAGATCAGGTCATATCTACGTTGATTCAGGCTAGGAAACCGGTCTCCAGAAATATTTATTACAGAGTCTGGAGAACCTATGTGGAGTGGTGCGAGTCTCAAAAATGGCATCCTCGAAAGTTTTTTATTGACAGGATCTTGCGATTCCTCCAGGTTGGCGTTGACAAAGGATTGGCTCTTAGTACTCTAAAGGGGCAGGTGTCGGCTTTATCAATATGGTTTCAAAGACCCTTGGCCACCCATTCGCTTATGAAAACCTTCTTGCAGGGGGTCTTGCATGTGAATCCCCCTATTAGAGCTCCCCTCTGCCCCTGGAATTTAAATCTGGTCTTGTCAGCTTTACAAAGGCAGCCGTTTGAACTTCTGACAGAAATCCCTCTTGTGCTACTAACCCGAAAGTTGGTTTTCTTGGTGGCTATGGCTTCAGCCAGAAGGGTTTCCGAGCTGGCAGCCTTGTCATGCAGGGAGCCATACCTTATTCTGCATAAGGACAGAGTGGTTCTGCGGCCTCAACCTTCTTTCCTTCCTAAGGTCATATCCAGTTTTCACTTGAATCAGGACCTAGTCCTACCATCCTTCTTTCCTACTCCCCAGTCCAGAGAGGAAAGACGGCTTCATACTTTGGACGTGGTTCGAGCCATGAGGGTCTATCTCAAGGCTACAGAGAAGATTCGGAAAACAGATGTGCTTTTTGTTCTTCCGGATGGCCCCAAGAAGGGTCAGCCGGCTGCCAAGTCTTCCTTGGCTAGGTGGATTAAGCAGCTGATTTTTCAGGCCTATGGTCTGAAGCACGTTCCACCTCCCTTATCAGTTAAAGCCCATTCTACGAGGGCCATGAGTGCCTCCTGGGCGGCACACCATCAGATCTCTATGGCACAGGTTTGCAAGGCGGCAACCTGGTCTTCCGTACATACGTTTACTAAATTTTATAAGTTGGACGTTGCAAAGGGTACGGACGCAGCTTTTGGGCAGGCGGTCCTACGGGCAGCAGTATAGAATCCTCTGGCCCGGTTCACGCCCCCTTGTTTTTCTGTTGGTGGAGCTATTTTTTCTCCTGACAATGTTTTTATTTGGCTATTCTTGGCCTTACGGTCTCCCTCCCTTCATAGAGCATTGCTTTAGGACATCCCAAGTGTAATGGCTATGCGCTCTGTGTCCCGTGATGTACGATAAAGAAAAAAGGATTTTTAATAAACAGCTTACCTGTAAAATCCTTTTCTTGAAGTACATCACGGTACACAGAGCTCCCACCCCTCTTTTGGGGAACATTGTGTAACCTCGGGAGAATTGCTTGCTACAAAACTGAAGCACTCCCAGTGGGAGGGGGTTATATAGGGAGGAAACTTCCTGTGAAATTGATTACACCAGTGTCCACACCTGAAGGTACCCTTATAACCCAAGTGTAATGGCTATGCGCTCTGTGTCCCGTGAAAAGGATTTTACAGGTAAGCTGTTTATTAAAAATCCTTTTTTTTTTTTACTAAAGACATGTGGCTGAATACATTTTGGCCTAAATATTTGACTAAAATTTAGTTTATTCGATTTTTCTTATAACAAAAAGTAAAAAATATTGTTTTTTTTTAAAAAATGTCGCTCTATTTTTGTTTATAGCGCAAAAAATAAAAATCGCAGAGGCAATCAAATACCATCAAAAGAAAGCTCTATTTGTGGGAAAAAAAGGATGCAAATTTTGTTTGGGAGCCACGTCGCACGACCGCGCAATTGTCTGTTAAAGCAATGCAGTGCTGAATTGTAAAAACACCTTTGGTCATTTAGCAGCATATTGGTCCGGTCCTTAAGTGGTTAATAGAAGTCAATGCAAGCTGCTCCAAAGTCACCCCCAAGTAGTACAGGAACCTTTTTCTATGTCAGAGTCGCCTGACAGGTCACTCAGTGTGAACTGGCCCTAAGTGTGCAAACAAAAAAGATGGTTAACCACTTGTCACCCGCCCACCGTCATATGACGTGCAGTCATAGAAAGTTGCTAGGGGCGTGCGCACCCGTCGCATCACTGGGACCCCCGTGCGTGTGCCGAGTAACTGAGCTGGGACGTGGAGCTGTGTGTGTAAACACAGAGCTGCACGTCCCTGTCAGGGAGAGAGGAGACCGATTGTGTCCCCATAGGGACACAATCGGTCACCTCCCCAGTCACCCCCCCTCCCCCTACAGTTAGAACACAAACTAGGAGAAACATTTAACCCCTTCCCCGCCTCCTAGTGGTTAACCCCTTCCCTGCCAGTTACATTCATACAGTTATCAATGCATATTTATAGCATTGTTCTCTGTTTAAATGTAAATGGTCCCAAAAATGTGTCAAAAGTGTCCGCTATAATGCCCCAGTCCCGGAAAAAAATCGCAGATCGCCGCCATTCCTAGTAAAAAAAAAATTTAAAAAAATCATAATTATGTCCCGTATTTTGTAGGCAATATAACTTTTGCGCAAACCAGTCACTATACGGTTATTGCGATTTAATGTTTTACATTTTTTTACCAAAAATATGTAGAAGAATACGTATCGGCCTAAACTGACATAGAAAATGTTTTTTTTTTTTTTTAAATGGGATATTTATTATAGCAAAAAGCAAAAAATATTGTGTCTTTTTTCAAAATTGTCGCTCTTTTTTTGTTCATAGCGCATAAAATTAAAAACCGCACGGGCGATTAAATACCACCAAAAGAAAGCTCTATTTGTGGGAAAAAAGGACGCCAATTTTGTTTGGGAGGCACGTCGCACGACCGCGCAATTGTCAGTTAAAGCGACGCAGTGCCGGAAGCTAAAATTTTGTCTGGGCAGGAAGGGGGTGTAGGTGCACAGTAGGCAAGTGGTTAAAAAACAGACGCAGTCTCTTCACAGCGCTCTGTCACAGCTTCTGATTGGAAACCCAATCATATGACCACTGTGAGAGCCAATCACAGCGGGCACGTGATCAAGAAGCTGTTTCAACTTCCTCCCTAGGAGAGTTTATCTGTTAAAATCTTCGCAGAGGAATACAAATACCAACAAAAATTGCGCAACAGTTATAACTCTTCATTACTGTATGCAAAACTAGAACAAAAAAGATTTTTCTACACATGCACTAAGGTTGGGTTCTCACTGCAGCACAGAGCGGCTCCCAACAGGGGTCCTGTGCGTCCCTGTTCTCCGTTTCCGGTCCAATTTCAGCACAAATTTTTCGCTGAATTCGGACCTGAAATGGACCAGACAATGCACAGGACTCCTGCACCAGAGCCGCTCCGAAGGTGTGTGAACCAGCTCCATAGAGAGCCAGTCACACTCTCCTGACGTGAATTGGATTCGGAGAAATCGACTCCCTGTGTATGGACCGTACACCCCCATTCCCTGTATATGGAGTGTAACCCCCCCCACTCCCTGTGTATGTTATTATTATTTTTTTTATTTTTTTATGGTTGAACTTGATGGACTTGTGTATTTTTTCAGTCTGGCTAAGGGTCCTTTCACACGGAGCGGACCATTTTTGTGTCCGCTCCGTGTGTGTCCGTCGGCTCAGGGGGATCATCAGTAATCCCAGCTGAGCTGTCGGCGGACAGGGCGGTCCCCGCACACTGTGCAAAGACCGCCCTGTCTTTCCTCCACTCTCCCCTATGGGGAATCGGATGAATACGGACCGTGTGTCCGTATTCATCCGATCCGATCCGCCAGAGGGAAGAAAAATAGGATTTTCTTCCGTCCGAAAAACCGGATCCAGACGGACGCGGATCCAGACGGACGTTAGCGGATGCCATAGAGATGCATAGGGATGCATTACAAGTCCGTAAACGGACTTGTAAAAAACGGACGAACGGTCCGCGCATGTGAAAGGGGCCTAACTATGTAAGTTCAATGCTTCCAAGCATGCGTCGACTTGATTCTGAGCATGCGCAGGATTTTTGTCCGCTGATTTTGTGTACTAACCATCGATCATGTCCGACGGACAGGTTTCCAGCGGACAGGTTTCTAAGCATGTTTTGAAACTTTTGTCCGCTAGAAAAGGGTCCAATAGGCCGTACACACGATCGAACATGTCCGCTGAAACTGGTCCGTGGACCAGTTTCAGCGGACATGTTCGATCGTGTGTACGCGGCCTAACTGTTTTGAGTTAAATTGGTGGGTTTAGTTCCGCTTTAAAGGAAAGGAATTTTTGCCCATGTAAACAAAAGGGGGGGCAGGATAATATCACTGACCAAGTATGTCCACGTGGTCATACGGTATTTGATCACAGATGTCGCCCGGTAGTCCCTGCCCCTTTATTTATTCATCCATAGCTCCCAATTTGTCCCTGATTTTGAGGGACTGTCCCTGATTTTGAGGGACTGTCCCTGATTTGGAGCAATGTCCCTCTTTCCTCCTCATTTGTCCCTCTATATAGTTGTACAAAATGCACTTTTTATCTATCAAAATGTGTTTCCCAGCGCTAAACCTTTCATCTGATTTCTAAATAGCTGCATCTGTAAATTCCAAAAGCAATATAAAGGAATAGTAGTGGTAAAAAAATCACTTGTGGGTTTAACCAATCTTGTTTTCTTGTACAATTCTCCCCTAAGGAGGCGTGGCAGTGGGTGTGTCCTATGCCTGCATACTTTTGCTGATAGGTGTCCCTCATTCCCATCTAAAAAAGTTGGGTATGCTTATCAGTGGGGCCCAGAAAAGTCATTCAGCACTAGTAAGTGTCAAGATTGAACATGTCCATCGGTCAGCAGAATAAAAAAAAATAATTCAATGGCGATTGTTCATCATAATTGGCGTGGATGCCCCCCACCCCACATGGTTTAGGAGGGGGCCACACACTTGTTCTTGGCCCCCTCCCTGTATCCCACCTTCCCCTCGCCAGCCAGATTGCATTATACTTTATACATTTTGGGTGGAGTCCCATATTTACATTAATATCAAACTTTTATCTCAGATAGGGGTCTAGTATAGGTAAAGGACGAGGAACTGCAGCTTTCACATATATATATATATATATATATATATATATATGCAAATGTATGCTACAAAACCCTCTGTTTTTAACGTGAATTGTTAGGATCAGAACATCAAAACGCAGCATACTTGACCTTTCCAATAAATTGTAACATCACTGGGAAAGTATTTCTCTTGTCTTTTAGCTGTGCTGGATGTAGCAAAATACATCATTGCGACATTGTTTTCTTCCAAAAAATCAGTGTTTCAGTGTTTAAATGGTTCTAAAGCCTTAAAGAGGAACTGCAGTCAGCTACACATAATTTGAAATAAAAACATCTTTGCCATTCTGAAGCTTCCCTCCAACCGCTTTGCATATTATTTTAAATATAGTGTGATTCTTTATCTGTAAAATCTCCCTCCACTAAGTCTGGCTCCAGCCATTTTAACTGTGGGCAGCTGAAGCCTGGATTCTATTCTATTCTATGCATTAAGGTGAAAACGCTTCTATGTTCCAACTTCCCCCCTTTTTCTTACTTGTGCCCATCTGATCCAGCGATGTGCATGAGCGCAGCAGCTCCAGCTACTGTCTCTCTTCTAATTGGACAGATTGATAGCAGCGGGCGCGATTGGCTCTGGCTGTTGTCAATTAAATCCAGTGACACAGGAGCGGGGGTAAGGTAAGTCCTGCTGTCTGTGTCAATGGACCCAGCAGCGGGACTCAGGAGCAATGCCCCCAAGGAAAGCAGCTTTTCCTGGTGGCACCTGATGAAGAAGAGGGGCCTGGAGCGCCGTCAGGGGGCCCCAGAAGAACAGGACCGGGAGTGCTTTGTGCAAAATCATTGCCAGAGCAGGTAAGTACTGTAAAGGGAAAATTTTTATATTTTTGTTTAAAAAAAAAACTAAGCTTTTTAAAGCGGAGATCCACCCTAAAGTGGAACTTCCGCTCATCGGAACCCCCCCCCCCCCTCCGGTGTCACTTTGGCACCTTTCAGGGGGGTGCAGATACCTGTCTAAGACAGTTATTTGCACCCACTTCTGGCCACACAGTCTGCGGGCAGGACATCAGATAACGCCCCCCGCCCCGTTGTGTTCTGGGAAACACTCGGCTCCCAGAACACAGCGGGGACCAGTGAGCATGGCGCAGCGCGACTCGCGAATGCGCTGTAGCGAACCGGGCAGTGAAGCCGCAATGCTTCACTTCCTGGTTCCCTCACTGAGGATGGTGGTGTGGGACGCAGAGTGACAAGCGATCGCTCGTCCTCTGCTGCCGACGTCACTGGAATCCAGGACAGGTAAGTGTTCTAATATTAAAAGTCAGCAGCTGCAGTATTTGTAGCTGCTGGCTTTTAATATTTTAAACAGTTCATTCAATTAGTATCAAATCAGGAAGGCTCTTATAACTACATAATTGCGGGTAGACATATAGGGATTATACTATTAGATTGTATAGTGTGTGGTAATGCCAGTCAGACAGTGCCTGCATGTTCAACCAGGGCTGGTGCAAGGATTTTTGACATCCTAGGTGAAATTTAATTTTGTGTCCACACTTAACTCCACCCACTTTGCCCTGCCCATGTATACCCCACCTTTTAATAAGGCACCCACCAAATGCAGCCTCACCAGCTCGCATCAAATGCAGCCTTAACAGCGCCCATCAAATTCATCCTAATAGCGCCCATCAAATGCAGCTTCACCAGCGCCCATCAAATGAAGCCTACCAGCGCCCATCAAATGCAGCCTCACCAGCGCCCATCAAATGCAGCCTCACCAGCGCCCATCAAATGCAGCCTCATCACCAGCACCCATCAAATGCAGCCTCACCAGCAGCCATCAAATGCAGCCTTACCAGCACCCATCAATGCTTGCTTCCATTCATTCGGGAGTCGGGACACAGACAGACATGGTCCTCCGCCGCCGCTACGCCTTTGGCACTATGTGCAAACAGAATGGCGGCTGTCTGATGATGCTGAGACTTAGTTGCTTGCTGCAGAGAGAAGAGATTAGGAACATCATTGGCCGGGCGCCCTAAGCAGCAGGGCACCCTAGGCGGCTGCCTAGTTTGCCTAGTGGTAGCACCGGCCCTGTGTTCAACTACCTTCCAATATCTTTAACCAACTGTGACCACCCATGGTGAAGCATCGATATGTCATAACTGTGTAATAAATGGTAAACATCTGTCTGGTAGGGATGAGCTTCGTGTTCGATCGTTCGTCGAAATACGAACAAAACAGGTTGTTTGCGCCAAATTCGAGTGACGCGCCACTGCCCATAATTCACTGCGGCATTGCGTGCTGATGATTGGCCAAGCATGCACTATGACCTGCATGCTTGGCCAATCACAGCGCCGTCAATACAGAAAGCCGTAATTGCCCAAAGCCAGGGTGGCTTTGGCCAATTATGGCTCATGGCTTTAGTACACGCCCCACACTATAAAAGGCCGCCTGCAGGGCGGCCTCGTGTAGTGTGTTGCGGCGCTGGTTAGATATCAGTCACAGAGAGAGAGAGAGAGAGCGTGTCTTTTTTTCTAGCTAGATAGAGCAGACAGGCTAGTCAGTTACATTTACAGTGTGTAGAAGATATATATACATCCCAGGTGTTGTACATATATTTATGCATTGTATAGTTTAGCTAGATCAGTTTTTCCTAATTTACTGGCAGGTAGTTGATTGTGCTAGCTGCAGTATTCTCACATGGTGTATTGCCTGTGTCCTCTGCAGTGTGCACCATAAAGCTAAGTATGCCTGTGAAAACATCTTTGAGAATTTTTTTTTTTTTTTTAAATGGTCGTTTTTTCTGGAGCAGTGATTTTAATGATGCTGCATCATTAAAATCACTGCTCTAGAAAAAACAACCGTTTTTAAAACTTTTTTCTATCGATACATGTTCCCTGGGGCAAGACCCGGGTTCTCAAAGACGTTTTCCGGCAATAACTTGCATATCTGTTGCTTTAAAATGAGCACTTTTGAATTCAAACGTTTGAGTCCCATTGACGTCAATGGGGTTCTAAATGTTCGCGCGAACGGTCGGTCCGTTCAAAGGTTCTGGTGCGAACCGAACGCAGGGGTGTTCGGCTCATCCCTACTGTCTGGACACAAGGATGAAAGGCTGCCTATATGGGGCCTTTTTAAAGCATATTATATGGAAAGCAAAATCCTTCAACAACACACAATCCTGCCAACAAAAGAGATCAGACTCACTAATTAGTGTCATCGGCACTAATAACATAAAATGAAGTGAGCATACCCAGACACCATGTGCTCAGGAAAATTAACATACAGTATGTATCCAACGTGACTTTGTAGCAATTTATATTGTAAACACATTGTGACATCATTATGTTTATAATAACAGGAAACCTACAGCACAGACATGATCACAAGTATACAAGGAAGTGCACATGAGGGCTTAGTCATAATCTTATGGCATAACCATTCTAGTATGCTAATGGGCATCTAACATGAGAAGTACCAATGTATAACCCAGGTACATACAGTATGCAGCAATACAAACATGGTGGATGCCAAGGAGATGAGCACAAACCTGAATGCAAGCAAAGAGGAGATAATAATCTTGGATCCTGAGAGCCCAAGGCTCAAAACTGGTTCTATATAATCCAATAAGTGGCCACTATGTGAGCACACCCTGAATGTCCCCAAACACATGCATATCATTGATCAGGTAGTATTATTGGTAGACGGTATAATACATGACCCAATGCTGCTGATCAAGCGATTTTCCATGGTCTGATTGCAGACATTTAGTTCCAACCTTTGGACACACATACACACATAATTGTTTTACAAGGTAGAATCATCAGTAGCCAGTGTACAATCACATTAACTCTCACAGAAGATGAAAATGTTTGATGGGTAGATATAAATGTGCATCTAAATTTTCCTTTCCTCTGAAGCCCGATTTGCATTTGGATCGTACTTCAGAGGCTACTGACAGGCTGTGAGGAAGTGATACAACACCTTCTTGCTGCCTGTTTTAACCCCCATTATTTCAGACAAATGTGCCGCAACGCAACATTACTAGGACTTGGAAAGGCACGGGGAACCTGGGATGGGGCAGAAAAACATGTCCTAAAGTGCATGCATGGTCAATGTTGGTTAAAAGTTGGGTTGCAATTAACAGTGGGAGTGGCTTAAAGAATGAGAAGTATGCAGAAGCTTAGCCTAGTGGCTGTATACACTGCATTCCTATGTCAGAGAGGGGGGTGGGAAAGGGAGGGGGGAGAGAAGGGGAGGGGAGAGGAGAAGAGGGAGGACGGAGAGGGGGGAGAGAGGAACAGGGGAGAAAAGGGCTCAAAGGAGGAGGGGGAGGGGAGAAAGAGGGAAAGGGGAGAAGGGAGAGAGAGAGGGGGGAGATAAGTGGTCAAAGGAGGAGGGGGAGAGAGGGTGGGTGTGAGAGAGAGTGATTGAATGGGAAGGGGGAGAGGAAGGAGGAGGATGGATGAGGGGAGAAAGAGGGGGATGGGAGGAGGAGGAGGAAGGGAAGAGAGGTGGAAGATTAGAGAGAGTAGGGGGAAGAGAGAGAAAGAGAGGGAGGGGAGATAAGGTGCGGGGGAGTGATAGAGGAGGGGAGGGGAGGGGGATAGGTGTTGAATGGGGAGGGGGAGAGGGAGGAGGAGGATAGGGGGAGGGGAGGGAGAGAAGGAGGGAGGGAAGAGAGGTGGAAGATTAGAGAGGGGGGAGGGAGTACGGGGAGGAGAGAGAAAGAGGGGGGGGGGAGAAAGTGAGGTGGCGAGACAGAGAGGGGGAGGGGGGAGAGGGTGAGGGTAGGGGAAAAAAGAGGGATTGAATAGGGAGGGAGAGAGGGAGGAGGAAAATAGTGGGAGGGGAGAAAGAGAAGGAGGGAGTGAAGAGAGGTGGAAGATTAGAGAGAGGGGAGGGAGTAGGGGGGAGAGAGAAACGGAGGGGAGAGGGGAAGGTAAGGAGTGGGGGGATGAGAGAGAAAGAGAGGGGGAGGGGAGAGAGAGGAATTGAATGGGGAGGGAGAGAGGGAGGAGGAGGATAGTAGGAGGGGAGAAAGAGAAGGAGGGAGTGAAGAGAGGTGGAAGATTAGAGAGAGGGGAGGGAGTAGGGGGAGAGAGAAACGGAGGGGAGAGGGGAAGGTAAGGAGTGGGGGGATGAGAGAGAAAGAGAGGGGGGAGGGAGAGAGAGGAATTGAATGGGGAGGGAGAGAGGGAGGAGGAGGATAGTAAGAGGGGAGAAAGAGAAGGAGGGAGTGAAGAGAGGTGGAAGATTAGAGAGAGGGGAGGGAGTAGGGGGGAGAGAGAAACGGAGGGGAGAGGGGAAGGTAAGGAGTGGGGGGATGAGAGAGAAAGAGAGGGGGAGGGGAGAGAGAGGAATTGAATGGGGAGGGAGAGAGGGAGGAGGAGGATAGTGGGAGGGGAGAAAGAGAAGGAGGGAGTGAAGAGAGGTGGAAGATTAGAGAGAGGGGAGGGAGTAGGGGGGAGAGAGAAACGGAGGGGAGAGGGAAGGTAAGGAGTGGGGGGATGAGAGAGAAAGAGAGGGGGAGGAGAGAGAGAGGGATTGAATGGGGAGGGAGAGAGGGAGGAGGAGGATAGTGGGAGGGGAGAAAGAGAAGGAGGGAGGGAAGAGAGGTGGAAGATTAGAGAGGGGGGAGGGAGTACGGGGAGGAGAGAGAAAGTGGGGGGGGGGGAGAAAGTGAGGTGGCGAGACAGAGAGGGGGAGGGGAGGGGGGAGAGGGTGAGGGTAGGGGAAAAAAGAGGGATTGAATAGGGAGGGAGAGAGGGAGGAGGAAAATAGTGGGAGGGGAGAAAGAGAAGGAGGGAGTGAAGAGAGGTGGAAGATTAGAGAGAGGGGAGGGAGTAGGGGGGAGAGAGAAACGGAGAGGAGAGGGGAAGAGAGAGAAAGAGAGGGGGAGGAGAGAGAGAGGGATTGAATGGGGAGGGTGGAGGGAGGAGGAGGATAGTAGGAGGCAAGAAAGAGGTGCAGGGAGAGAATGAGGGAGTAAAGAGAGGTGGAAGATTAGAGAGAGGGGAGGGAGTAGGGGAGGAGATAGAAAGAGAGGGGGAGATAGGGGAGGGGAGAGAGGGTGAGGGTAGGTGTGAGAGAGGGATTGAATGGGGAGGGGGAGAGGGAGGAGGATAGGGAAAGGAGAGATAGAGGGTGACGGAGAGGGAAGGAGGGAAGAGAGGCGGAAGATTAGAGAGAGGGGAGTGAGTAGGGGGAGGAGAGAGGAAGAGAGGGGGAGAGAGGCGGAGGGGAGAGAGGGGGCCACCAAAAAAAGTGATCTTGCGGCGAATCCGCCACGGACACCATTTTTATCTGAAAGCGGACCTCCTGCCTTTTCAGAAATTGCCAGGGTTATGGCTGCTATCTGTGGTTATGCTATGGTTCTTGATGAATGATCTGGATTGTTTTATCGTCAGTTTTGAGCAGCTAACCTTTTTATTTATATGATTTGTTACTTATATATGATATACTTTTATTTACAAATGTAATACTACATTTTATAAATAAATATAACCTTTATCTTGCAGCTGTTGGAAGAATATCTGCCCAAGTGGCTGCTAAACCAGGAAAAATCGGTTTATTAAAGACGCCACCTTGAGGATAAAAGGGAACGAGCAAGAAGCATGCACGTCTAAAGGGATGCAGAAGATGCACTTTCATATAGTGCCAGAGTTGGGCCTCTCCAAGATTGGGAGAAAGAATTGCTGGAAGGAGAGGCTGGAGATCAGAGTTCCAATGAGGACTGGATAGAATAGAGACACTAATGAATGTAGAGGGAATAAAAGAAGGCGCCTCAGAATAAGTTTGATATTCTGCCTGTTCAGCTAGTAATCTTATAGGAAGATGATCTCAAAGCCTCAACTCATTTTATGTTGGCATGCTGCTTGTGCAGACATAGTTGCTTCAGCAGATGTGTAAGTGATCCTCAGAAAAGGGACTGGAATGTAATGAAAATAGTTCGGTAGTACCCGGCACAAACATGATCCTGGGAAATAGTGACCCAAATCTCATAGGATATGATGGACTGGGACCGTCCGATATCCTGGTCCATCAAAAAGCAAAGCTCTACTTTACACAGCTTCTGCTGCTTCACTTCAGATGGAAGTGGACAGCCTCTTTGTCAGTTCAGCAACGGGCCATTACAGGCATGACACACGATCATTTTTCGGCATGAAAAAAAACGTTGTGTAGCGTCCCCTTACTTTTAGTATAGGCACTACGCTAAAGTTAGTGGGGGAGTGGGAGAGTTATGTTGCACACATTTCTGCTTTTACAGTCACTTCAACCACCATTTTTTTGCGATACTGAATGGCGTTGCTTTGAAGAGAAAGTAAACCCTTAATTTAAAAAAAAAAAAAACATGCAAGAGAAAGGCATAATGAGCTAGTATGCACACACTTACCTGCGATCGAAGCCCCCGGAGTCCTTCTCCATCACGTCCACTGCCACCACCATGTCCCCTTGTTGCTTCTTCCTGTTATCGCCGTTCTGGTGCCGTGATTATCCAGAGCGTCGTTGACGTCACTCCTGCGCATGGGTGAAAATACGGCATTATCTACAATAATGCCATTGACAAAAACAGCACGGTCAGTGCGCCTGCGCCACGCAGGTTTAGAAGATATTTCTTTCACCTACAGGTAAGCCTTATTCTAGTATAAACAAGCGAAAATTAAAGGAATCACAAAGAGAGTCCAAATAAATGTCGCATCAGCGCTTAAATTCTCGCAATGAAGTGAGAACTATATGGAATGCAATCCAAATAAATGCCAGACTGAAGAGAGTTCATAAAGGATAGGGATGTGCACTGCAGATGAGTAGGATGCCAGAAGTCTTCTTGTCACACCACCACTAAATCACCGCGTGACATCAAACAACCCCTTATGGGGATATGCTTACCACAGGAATAAGATCAAAACGACCTTTCACACCACTTTAAGATACTTTCTCCTTCTCTGAATCTCTTTATGCAGATGCTGGGTCTGGGTACGTCTCAAAATCATGTGGATACGTCTCTAGGCTGATCGGCTCCCGCTGTGTCCAATCATAGTAGGAATGTAGCTTTGGCGGCGCATTCGCGTGCCCCAGGGCCATCCATGAGATTACGTATAGGTACTAGGCATGTGCAGACTGGAATATTTTTTTTTTGTTTTGTTTTCGTTTGGAAAATAAATGTATTTAGTTACTCCCGAAAATCGTTTTGATTTATTTTGTTTTTCGTTGGGGAATAGCTTTCGTCCGTAAATCCAATAATACTTGGTTTCTGTCGAATGGTTAAAAGAATATCCGACGGAACGTCGAATCTTTACGTCGAATCGTACATTTCCGTTCGAATATTCCGCCTACAACAATTCTAATGTTGTATGACTAGTAATAATGTCGAATCTATTTTCTCATAAATCTAAATCTATTCTCTGTAATGTTGAATCTACTATTTCTATAGTGTCGAATCTTTTCCCTATAATGTCGAATCTCTCTATATCGAATTTTTACCACAACGAAAACGAAAATAAAGCATTTTTTATGTCGGATCTTTCGGTTTTCGTTTCTTGCGCTTTCGTTATCGTTTGTTAAAACGATAACGAAAAAAACAGATTTTCGGACGAAAATGCATTCTAACGAAAACGAATGCACATGTCTAATAGGTACGTGATTTTGCACTTAAATGTATGCAGGGCAGACCTTCAAGTGGTTAACAACCAGCTAATGTTAAAGATGCAAAAATTTGCATTTGAACTGCATCTAAAATTGCAGATGAACAGCTGCTTAGGAAATTCGCAGTGAAAACGAAAGGATAAATTCGCACTGAACATGTGTGAACCTAACCTTTTTTCTTTTTTTTTTTAAGATATATTTATTAAAAGTTTTACAGAAAAAAACCCAATATAGATCACAACCGTAACCAGACTGTGCCTCTTAAGTTCCACAGGTAATATGCACATGCAAGAAAAAATACAGCTTTAGCATTTAACTCTTCATACAGTGGAAAGATAGTGACATATTTCCATTTTACCGGGACATGCATAAGAGTAGAAGTCAGAACTATTGGTTAGTCTCCTGAACTTACAGTCGCCAAAGTAAGAGGGCTGCACACCCATCTATGCCAACATTTTTGAAAAGGGGTGGTTGCTTTCCGAGCTCTAAGGTAAGCTTTTACAGATTTACTCTGCCCATTAAGTTTAATGGAAGATTCATCCACTGGTCTATGCATTGTTGTAGTTGGGTATAGGGCATACGTTATTAGCTGGGATTTCCATGAGAAAAACATGACAGGCTGGTTGTTTTTAAGTCGATCCATAGATCAACTTCAGAACAATCAGCACGCCCAAAAATCAACTGGTTCTTGCAGAATCAGATACATTTTGATCCGTCTATGGCCAGCCCTACTCTAGAACAGGGGTGTCAAACTCAATGGGATTTCTCAGTCGGTACCCATGGCGGTAGGTCAGGTTATACAGAATTTTTTGGCTGGGTTTTTGGGATCTGTTGGACGGTTGTGCACCAGCTGGACCCTTTGGGCTCACTATGGTGCCTGCAGGGGCATGGCCCCCTGCAGGGTTCACATGGGGGTCCGGTTATTTCTGCAGAGGTTTGTGCCATTGTGCAGACTGATGAGCAGGGGTGGAAGGATGTGGTTGTGGGGACAGAGTTGGCTCCGCCTTCCGCTGCAGTGGCCGCGTTGTTGCAGACTGAGAAGACCAGTGGCTCCGGCTCTCGCAGGGAATCGGATGATGGGGTTCGGTTGGTGGATGCAGCGAAATGCGAGATGTACGTGTGCTTTGAGGGCCCTTTGGGAGTCAATCTTGAGCAAGAGGTCCAGGTAAAAAAATTGGCGGGGTAAATATGTGGAAATATTCTGCCTCTTGCCTCTAGAAAAGTTTAATATTGAGAAAGGGAAGGCGAACGAAAACAAGAAAGAGGAGGAGAAGTGTCGCTCGTGGCTTATTCCCCACAGTTTTTTTAATTGGCTCCAGGTGTTTGCTATCTTAGTTAGTGTCATTGGTGAGAAGGCGCTGGAGAATTGTTCTGGTGGAGTCAGGTGATCTAGGTTTGGTGCCACCTGGACGGCTGTCTGGGTGGGGATGTGTTGTATGTCCCCCGGGCTGCTAAGCCAGAGATTGGGCCAGTCCTGGGGGCATCTGGCTGCCAGGCTGTGTGAGGGCCTATCCAGAAGTAAAAGGGCAGCGCAGGGTTGGGATTGCAGCTTTCAGTCCACCCAAAAGTGACGGTTCTGCAGGCCGGAGAACCTGTCGTGTTCGTAGGTAGAAGGGAAACTGTTGCCACTAAGGGACCAATTACCTTTACCAGGGACCTCAGTGAGTAACTGAAGCAAGTACCAGAAACTTCAAATGGTGATCCAGTCGGGGACCCAACAAGCAGAGGTGACTTTTGCAGAGCAGCCTTGTGTGTCAAGCCAGGTACAGAGCTGGCCAGCAGGGATGAAACTTGAGAAGTATTTGGAGTACCTTAGATTACTTCAAAAAAGGACAACAACCTATGTGTGGGGCTCCACTAAACCCCTTATTTTACTTCACACGTTACATTTACCAAAACTCAGAGGAGGTCTTGGCTTTCCGAACTTTGCAAATTATTATAGAGCTGCACACATTGCCAGCCTTTCTAAATATCATGCTACTCATGAAATACCCTTATGGGTTATAATAGAAGATGTAGAATGTGACCCACTCTCCATCTCCAATTTGTTATGGCTCCTCCCCAAGGAACGCAAAACCTTGCGTAACCCCATCACCAAATATTTTCTATCTTTATGGGACAAACTCAAATTCAAACACCAACTACAATCTCCACACAACCCTTTATTATCATTCTCCAAAAAAAACTTGTTCTACCCAGCATTGGTCTTTCCCAAATAATTCAAGGTTTGGACCTCTCTGAACATTACACGGCTTAGTAACCTAATATCTTCTACGTCCTTCCTCACATTTCCTACACTTCGTGACACCTATAATTTACCAAATTCCGAACTCTTTAGATATCTCCAGAAAATTTCTATGCACCATTATTAAGTACTACTACCTCCCCGTCACTCTTTGAATTAGCCTGTCTGAAGGATCCCCACCCAAGTGGTATGATATCTTCTTTATACTCCCAAATTTCAACTTACCCTGGTCTTGATAACCCCCATATGTCCTTAAATGGGAGGAAGACCTGGATAGAACATTTGATATGGCTGACTGGTCTATAATTTGGTCTGCAACGAAATCTTCCTCTTCAAATATCCTGGCGGTAGAAACCAACTATCAGGTCCCTTCCAGGTTGGCCAAATTTATGTCAAACCAAACGGCGCAATGCTTTCGAGGCTGCTTTGACCCGGGCACCCACTTGCACATATGGTGGTCCTGCCCATTGGCACAGGTATATTGGAAGAAAATATTTGGAGTTGCCTCTAGAATGTTTAATCTCAATGTGCAACCTGACAAAACCACAGTCTTGCTCAATCTAAAACCGGACTGTATTACTTATAGACAATTTAAACTTCTTACCCAACTCCTCACGGCGGCTAAGCAAAAAAATCGCAAAGGCGTGGAGGACCCCCGACCTAGAGGTACCCGAGACTGAATCCAGACTAAACGTTTTCATGTCACATGCCAAAATGCTAGCAATAGATTGCATTTCCAGCTTTCGAAAAAACCTGGAATCCTTGGATCAAATACCACTTATCATCACTCTGTGATAACACAATTCTCATGCCATGGTAGCTGTCTGACAACCCTACTCAGATAAAGGTGATTTGCAATCCCAAACCCAAACTTTCAGAGCCTTGGTGCTGTTGTGAATACTATGATGCTTTTTTTACCCTCAGACAGGAAGCCATACGATCTGAGCCAATCCAGTAGACTCCTGCACTTTCTTCTCTATTCTCCTCACTATTCTATTCTCCCTTTTCTTTTCTCTCATTTTTTCTGTGTGTTATGAAGTATTATTCTATTTAACAAATGTTAACAGCTCTGGTCCAAGCTAATACTCTATATGGTAGTATTATTTCAGTTAATTATTCTTAGTTATATTAACTAATTTACTTTTCTGTAATGGTCAAATAACCTACCTAACAGTAGCTATTTAGTGGACCTTAAAATTCTACCATCTATGTTAAACATGGTTTGCTTACTGTTGAATCATTTATTACAACTGCTTGTATTTACTTGTTGATCCAATCAATAAAATATTTTGACAAGGAGAAGTGTGGTGTCCCAGTACAGGTATTTGCTGTAGGCCCTGTCAGATTGAGACCCTCGGCTTGTGGGGCCTCCTCTGCAGGGACTCAGCTAGTTATGATGTGATTTATACTGTTATAGTTGATAATACATTTATTAGGTGCGTATAGCTTTAAGAGGTTTAGTCCGCCATTTTATGTTTAGTCAGAGTGTATGAGAGTCAGTAGGACCAAGTGCTAGACAAGACCTTATGGTGTTGTATTATACTTTAACTTGTAACAAACTTTAAATGTAAGTTCCAAGGGGAATACAGATAAGTCTCTATGATCCACAGCTCCCAGCCAATGGGCTTCAGTCTCCCTCAGCTCTCAAGCCAATGGGCTTCAGTCTCCCTCAGCTCTCAACCAATGGGCTTCAGTCTCCCTCAGCTCTCAACCAATGGGCCCCTAGCCCAAGAACCAAGGAGCTAACCATCAAGCGCATGTGTGTGGCCGTGGGGTTCACCCCCCCCGGTCATCACATTGTTTTCTGGCGTCACGAACAGGATTCGGGTGTACGCCTTAGCCATTCAGCCACTAAAGCAAGTCCCCCCCCCCCCCCCAGAATCCAAACTGCGTCATTGAAAGTAATTAACTCAGCGAGGCGCAAATACAAGTGGTGGGGAAGGTGAAGGAAAGACTGTTAGCTGCCATTGTTAAGTGGAGAAAGTCTGTACCTGAAGGGGTTAAATTGTTTCCAGCATTTCCCGCACGTGGGAGCGGCCGCAGCTCCGCCCAGTCAAGCCCCGGGGGCGACGCCTCTTCAGTGTGCAAGCCGGAACTAGAGAATCCACTCTGTGTTGCACGGAGGAAACATTTGCTGACCGGATCAAAAAAGGAAGTTGCCGGGCGCAGCCATAGCAACGTGTCCGGCAATAGAAGATAATACCGGCATACAAAGACAGCGCACTCAAAGACAGCGCACTCAAGGACAGCGCACTCAAGGACAGCGCACTCAAGGACAGCGCACTCAAGGACAGCGCACTCAAAGACAGCGCACTCAAAGACAGCGCACTCAAAGACAGCGCACTCAAAGACAGCGCTCTCAAAGTTTCTTAAAGTGACAGCGCACTCAAACAAGGCTACAGCATGTCAGCCCCAAGATCACCAGATGCAGGTGATGTGTCAGATCCTCTTGCGGCTCCTGCACGAGCTACCCCTCCGGGATCACCTCCGGGCAGGTCACTCCCTGTGACCTCACCTCCAGCAGAGCCGTCATCGGCTAGATCATCTCCTGGCTCAGAAGTCTGGGGGCTGCTGCCCTCCCCTCCTCCAGTACGACGTCATGACAGCGGGGCTCCCCCATTCTACCTGGGGAAGCCCGTGTTGCCTAACTACAGAGAGGATCCCTTTTCCCTCAAGGATTTCCAGGAGAGCTTCCACAGCATTTTCTCTCTCTACTCTCTCCCCCCTAACCAACAGGTGCTGTTGCTCATGGGACAGTTGCAGGGACCTGCACGTGAGGAAGTCCGTACCTGGCCCACTTCTGAGAAGACTACAGTGGGTCAGATCTTCGAGGGATTGCATCAGGTATTTGAGTCCCACTCACCCTCGGAGGTCCGCCTCAGGCTGTACGAGAGGCGACAAAAGCCGGGGGAAACACTAAGGGCATATGCAGTAGCCTTGCAGAATGCCCTGGAGGCAGTCCAGAAACTGGACAACATCACCCCTGACCAGGGTAAAAAATTATTGATGGATAGATTCATAGAAGGGGTCCAAAATAAATGGGACAAGGCGCAGTTAAAGATGTTAGCTGTACAGAATCCCAATATGTCTTTTTCTGCCTTTAAGCGCCTAGCCCTTCAAGTTATAGAGCAGGGGGCAGACCCTGAGGAGAATCCTGACCCCAAAGTGGAACTTATGGGTGTGGCGACATGCCCTGCACCACTGTTACCACCAGCCCCCGCACCCGTGGCTGACACCCCAGCCTCCACTACAATTACTGAGATTCAAGGGGTTAAACAAGATATTGCCCAGCTTACCCAGGTGGTAAAGGAGTTGGCTAATCACACCACTCGGGCACTTAGAGAGACTCCCGTGACTAAGAGACCTACCCCTGCTCCTCCTCCCCGTTATAGCGGGCCTTGCTCGGGTCCTTCTAGTAGGCCTTACTGTGATTACTGTAACAAACCCGGTCATTGGAAGATGCAATGCTGGGCTTTAAACGGGCGTCCCCTGAGGTCGAGGACCGGCCCTCAGGAAAGCGAATCACAGGTCCAGCAGAAGAGCCAATATACTCAGGACAGTCCTTATACATTGCATCCTGCCCCTATGTAAATGTTACCATAGATGGTGTCCAACTGCAAGCCCTGATTGATACAGGCTCGCAGGTGTCTACCATCTCTAAGGGCCTATTCTATAAATACTGGAATGTCGATTCGTTGTGTGAACCAGATGATATGGATTTTAGTGTTATGGCAGGGGACGGGAAACCAATTCCCAGACATGGGTATTGGGAGCCCACTATTCAGCTGAGAGGTCACACACTTAGAGGGCAAGGGATAATTGTCACTAATGTCACAGTACCAGGGGCCACAGAGTTTATATTGGGGATGAATATAATGAGACATTGCTTCAGTGATATCTTAGATGCCTTGCATGCCTCTCTCCCCCACATGTCTCCCTCAGGCCAGAGGACTGCGCAACACCATCTCAAAATTCTGAGAGCAGAACAGAAGTTCGCGAACCGGAGAGGAGAAATCGGTAAAGTTCGGATCCAAGACATGAGGTCCGTGACCCTGCAGCCGAACACAGAGACAATTTTGTGGTGTCGGGCGCGCCCTGGCGTAAGGAATCAGGACTATTAGGCCTTACTGGAGCCTATACAATCTGAAGATTTTCCTTTGGTCCGAGCTGCAAGGAGCCTAGTGACGGTGGTGAATGGACGGGTCCCAGTTCGCCTAGTTTATTTGTCCGGCATAGCCACCACCTTGCCAAAGTACACTCCAGTGGCCCAACTGGTTTTCTTGGATTCCAGTGACATACTCTCTTCACGGAAGGCGGTCCAACAGCTGAGTGCCCAAACCCTGTCAGGATGTCATGGATCTGCCACCTAAGAGTTAATGGTGCAGACTGATTTCAGTGATTGACAACAGGCTGCCTATTTAAACACCTCAGCAGCACAGTGTCTTTGCTGCCTGATCTGCAGTTCTTACCTGACTTTCTGTGATCTGACCTGTTTCCTGTTTCCTGTGTTTGACCCGGCTTGCTGACTACGATTGATCTCTGTTATCCTGATCCCGGCCTGCCTTGTGACCACGCTCAGCTCTACAACTGCTTGATTTCCCGTTGCCGAACTTGCCTGTATACTGACCATTCTCTGCCTGTCGTTTATATCTATATCGGATCATCTGTTACCAAACCCGGCTTGTCTGACTACGCATTCAGTGCCCCCACCAGCCAGCTTCCTGTTTCCTGCTGCACCTGCTGAACCGACAAGACCCAAGACGAACCAGGCACCCATACACCGCCAGGCTCTTGTGGCCATTGTCGCAACATCGGTGGCCCTTTAGCCGGGGTTGTACGAGAAGCCTTCCCACTACACGTCAGGCTCATCTGGCAGGTACGTAACACAGGGGCTACCGAAAACTCTCCAGAACCTTGGTGGCACCAGCTGCAAATAGGAGGATCTCTCACCCCACCAGAACAAGTCGAAGGGGTCATCGAGGTGGCGAAGATGTACCAGAGTGCCTTCAGCAAACACCCAACCGATTTTGGAAAGACCTCCATGATTAAGCATCGAATCCTGACCGGCGACAAGCCCCCCATCAAGGAAAGGCATCGGCCCGTGGCACCAGGCATGTACCAAACCGCCAAGAAACTGTTAACCGACATGCAGAAGGCGGATGTAATACAAGAGAGCCAGAGTCCCTGGGCAGCACCCATGGTGTTAGTTAAGAAGAAGGATAGGACCATCCGTTTCTGTGTTGATTACAGGAAATTGAACGACATCACCCATAAAGACGCATACCCTCTCCCCCGGATTGAGGAGTCACTCACTGCGCTGTGTTCTGCGGCCTACTTCTCTACATTTGGATTTGACCAGCGGATACTGGCAGGTGCCCATGGCCGTCGAAGACAGGGAGAAAACAGCCTTTGTCACCCCCATGGGTCTTTTCAAATTTAAAAGTATGCCCTTTGGGCTGTGCAATGCCCCGGCTACCTTTCAACGGCTGATGGAGAGATGTCTGGGACACCTTAACTTCCAGAGTGTCCTACTCTACCTGGATGACGTGATTGTGTATTACAAATCCTATCAGGAACATTTGACTCACCTGTCCGACGTCTTCCAAGTACTGATCTAGCATGGTCTGAAAGTTAAACCCTCCAAGTGCCACCTACTCAAGCCACAAGTACATTACCTGGGCCACGTCGTCAGTACGAGGGGGTCCAACCTGATCCAGCTAAAGTCGAAGTTGTCAAGAATTGGCCTACCCCACGCACCGTTAAGGATATTCGGAGCTTCTTAGGATTTGCTGGATATTATCGCCGCTTTATTCCTCATTTTGCACAAATTGCCGAGCCATTGACCTCTCTCCTGCGAGGCACGGCCAAGGGGAACTATAATGGGAAGCTGCCGGTGGAATGGGCCAAAGAGCAAGAGGTGGCCTTCCAAGCTCTAAAACATCTATTGACAGAGCCTCCCATCCTGGCCTATCCGGATTATTCTCAGCCTTTCCGACTGTATACAGATGCCAGTTTCGAAGGACTTGGTGCAGTATTGTCCCAGACGCAGGGAAAACAAGAGAGGGTGATCACTTACGCCAGCCGGAATCTGCGAGGAGCTGAGAAGAATGATTCTAACTACAGTTCCTTCAAGTTAGAACTCCTGGCCCTCGTGTGGGCAGTCACCGAAAAATTTAAGGACTATTTGTCAGCCACCTCCTTCACGGTCTACACCGATAACAACCCCCTGGCTCACCTGAGCACCGCTAAACTAGGTGCCCTTGAGCAAAGATGGGCCTCCAGACTGGCCAACTATGACTTCTCTATCAAGTATCGAAGTGGCAAGTCTAATATTAATGCGGATGTACTATCACGCATGGCTCTGGGCGAAGATCCCCCAGTGGAGGACAGGTGGGAAGATGTGGAGATGCCTCCCTTCTATCAAAGATTTGTGAATCAGGATGTGGTCGTCACCCGCGAGGGGAATGAATCTGGGTCTAAAGCAATCCAGGAAGACCTGTATACCTGGAGGACCCTACAGGAAGAAAGTCAGACTATGGGAGATCTGCAGGAGTATTTATTGACCAGGAGGGTACCTCCCCGGTTACGACAGGGTCAGAAGAACTACGAATTGAAGTGATTGTGGCGTCAGAGGAAAAGACTATTTGTGCACAAAGGAATGGTGTACAGGAACTACTTGGACCCAGTGTCAGGTGAAAGACTACATCAGATTCTGATCCCTCGGAGAGACGCCGCCATGGTATTGAATGCCTACCACGACCAGTCAGGACACTTTGGGGTCCATAAAACAGAAGCCACCATCCGACGCCGGTTCTACTGGATTGGAATGAGGAGCGACGTTGAAAAGTGGTGCAGTGAGTGTGCAGTCTGCAATATCACCAAGAATGGTCGCAAGAATGCACGAGCACCTCTCCATTCCATCCAGAGCGAGAGGCCTAACCAATTGGTCGCCTTGGATCATGTCAAGCTGTCGCCTACCCGGTCCGGGTATTCATATGCTCTCACTATGGTGGATCACTATTCCAAGTGGGTAGTGGTTGTGCCAGTCAAAGACTTAACAGCCAAGACAACAGCCCAGATGTTCTACACCCATTGGGTACAGATACTTGGATGTCCGGAAACTGTCTTGTCCGACCGAGGTCCGGCCTTTGAGGCCCAACTGTTTCAAGAATTGTGCCAGTTCCATGCTTGTAAGAAACTCAGGACCACTGCTTATCACCCGCAAGGGAATGGACTCTGTGAGAGGATCAACTAGGTCTTTATCCACATGCTGAGAGCGGCCTCTGTATCCCGACCTGAAGAGTGGCCTCAACTAATGCCCGAATTGTTGGAAATCTACAACAATACCGTCCACTGTTCCACCAGTTATACTACATTTTACCTCATCATGGGCCGACACGGTCAACTGCCTAAAGACAGAGTCTTTGGACTTCAAGCACCTTTCAACCACTCACCCCAAGCCTCTTCAGAGTGGGTCTCTGAACATCAGAAAAGGATTTAGGAAGCGAGAGAGATAGTCAGCAAAAAGATGGGCGAGGCACACTATAGGCAGCAACAGGACTACAACCACCATGCCTCCGCCCAGCCGTTGCAAGTTGGTGATAAAGTCTGGCTGAAGAAGCATCAGAGGACCCATAAGTTGGACTCCCTTTGGGAAACTGAACCATACACAGTGATTTCCATCCCTTATCCGGACTCTGATGTCTACTCAGTTCAAAAAGCCGGATATGAACCACAAGTTGTCCACCGAAACCAGATCAAACTGTGTCACAAAGGGGACCTGCCTGGGTTGGTGCCTCCTTCTGCACCACCAAGTCTTCCACCTCCAGTTCAGCCAGCACAAGTGCAGCCCAACAAGCCAATTGAGCCTGAAAGGCCACTCCTGATGTTCGAAGATGATCCTCTCTTCCCTTCTGATCAAAACGTCTTCTTTGGTTATGTGCCGGTCAGTTCCATTCCATCAACCTCAGTCTTGGCACCAGAAGCTCCAGAGTTTACTCCAGCCATCCGCCCACCTACTTCAATCCCATCAGAACTTTCTAGTGTGGGAGAAAGCTCCATAAGTCAACAGCTATCACTTGCCCCCATTGTCCAAGATGAAGGCGCAGCTGTCAGTCTAGAAGAAGCAAGTGTTCAAGGAGAAAACAGTACTCCAGGAAGCTCGGAAATGGTGTTGCGTAGATCCACCAGATCTAATTTCGGACATCCCCCAGCAAGATATAGGGATTAATCTAATAATTATACATGCAATATATGTAGATAGACTACATACACTTCAGTTAGTATACATATCAAGTATACGTCATTACTAACTCACTGTAGAGGTATCTAATATGTCACTAGTTACCTATTTACCCTATTTAGTGCATAGGAACATACCTGGCCAGTAAGTCTCCTATCCCTCACTTAAGCACTACAAAAAGAAAAGGGTATCCATTAAAAAAAAAATTAAAAAATTTTTTTTGTCTAATTGTGTACTTCAGGCATAGAATAAAAATGTCTAGCAAATATTAAAGTGTGTTCTGGGGAGAAGAGCTAATAGCCTAAGGGCCCCAGTAGCCAAGGCATTGGGTAGAAAGCCTCCGGCAGCCCAATCCAAAACCTGGTCACTCTTAAAAGTGTGTTTCCTGTACATAACATGTGATACTATAGTATACGGTAAAGCAATATAAGCTTATATAAAGTTGGCTAGATAAATATGAAAAAGGTGTAGAGTGTATCACATGCATAGTCTAATAATAGAGAGTGCGTAGAAAAGCTTTATCAATGTATATATGTGTGTACTGGTTTCATAGTCAAAGTGTAATCTAACAATAAAATCCTGTTATAATATGCCTAGGATAGTACAAATAGGGTCCATAGACTTAAATCCTGTTCAAAACTGAGTGGTAATGTTTAATAGGTCTATATTCTGTCTGGGACCCAGATAATCACTTACCCTGTACAAAATGATGATCTCACTTTATCTAAAAATCCTGTAAGGGACATTTATGTGTATAATGCCTTTAGGACTTATCATATGATCCTGTTCATATATGTTTATTTTTCCCAAAGAACCTGGAATGGACACTGGTGTACAAGTGCCTCAGGACTTCTAGTGGCCCCAAGGTCACCTCGTTCCTCAATCCGTCAGTGCCTTAATCGTCGAGGACGACTTCTGTTTAGTGGTGGGGTTTGTGGTGTCCCAGTACAGGTATTTGCTGTAGGCCCTGTCAGATTGAGACCCTCGGCTTGTGGGGCCTCCTCTGCAGGGACTCAGCTAGTTATGATGTGATTTATACTGTTATAGTTGATAATACATTTATTAGGTGCGTATAGCTTTAAGAGGTTTAGTCCGCCATTTTATGTTTAGTCAGAGTGTATGAGAGTCAGTAGGACTAAGTGCTAGACAAGACCTTATGGTGTTGTATTATAATTTAACTTGTAACAAACTTTAAATGTAAGTTCCAAGGGGAATACAGATAAGTCTCTATGATCCACAGCTCTCAGCCAATGGGCTTCAGTCTCCCTCAGCTCTCAAGCCAATGGGCTTCAGTCTCCCTCAGCTCTCAACCAATGGGCTTCAGTCTCCCTCAGCTCTCAACCAATGGGCTTCAGTCTCCTCACATTTAAAAAGGGGTGGGAGTTCCTGTTTAGGGCAGACTAGTGCTACACACAGTTGCTGACAGGTCAGAGCAGAGTTCAGTCAGAGAAGAAGCAGTGCAGGCCAGAGACCTCCCGTTCAGGGGAAAGTACAGCAAATCGCGGAGTACCTCTAAAAACTATAGAATCAGTACTTCAACGAAATAATCAAATCAATTCGTCATTCCGACGAAAAGCCTCAAGTCTACCGACACTTCAGTAAGTGTATTTATTCTTCAGTCTAGTCAAGCATAGGCCCAGTATTACTAATCCGGCCACAAAAGCCAAGGATATATGAAAAGCCAAGCCCAGGCATTGTCAGCTGTGTGGTCCTCTAGAGACTGTTTGTGGAACCTTTGCGACACTCTTTGTGAACGCTGTGAAGATTTTGACACCTGTCTTCATGCCAGTAAAGCCTTCGTTATATTGACCCCTGTTGTGGACTGTGTTATTACCATCCTAGCTAGCGTAGATACGGAGGCCCCCGGAGCTGTAGTTTCCTGGGGTATATCAAGACTACAGTGGCGTCACATGACAGAGAGGGTTAATACCATCCGACCCTCACTAAGGGTTAACACCACCAGACCCTGGGCCCCTAGCCCAAGAACCAAGCAGCTAACCATCAAGCGCATGTGTGTGGCCATGGGGTTCACCCTCCCCGGTCATCACAGAAGCATCTGGAGTGCCAAGCTAGGGACCCAGCAAGGAAGCGGAGGTGGCGCTTGAGGGAGATATCACTGCAAAGATTGGAGGAGCTCAAGGGATTCAGAGTCAGTGAATCAGTGGGTCTAGTGAGAGATCCGGAGCTCAGTGTTGAAGAACTATTATGCCGCGTACACACGTACGCATATTTTTCTTCATGAAAAAAAGTTTTTAAAAACGTCATTTAAAATGATCGCGTGTGGGCTTCACAACGTTTTTAATGATGAAGTTGGAAAAACATAGTTTTTTCTACATGGTGAAAAACATAGTTTTTTTTTCATGCCAAAAACCGATCGTGTGTACGCGGCATTAGAGGCAGTTGCAGTGAAGCTGAAGGAACTGTTACGTTTGAGTTAGGAGCTGTTAAAGACTGTTGTCATAGGAGACAGCATTCCTGCAGGTGCAAATGTGGCACCTTGCTGGGGGCTTTACCTGCATGGCTATCCTCCTATTGAAGTCTAGGAGTCTGTCAATTGAATCTACAACTACTTAAGGGTGTTCTGGCCCTAACCTTCTTTCCCCCAAAAACACAAAAAGGACTGTTAAGACAAAAAAAAACTCTTTTACATCCAAGAAGTGTCTGGCGCCCAATAGGGTGACCACATTTCCAAACTACCATTCAGGGACACCCTCTCTTCCCAAAAATCAGCTTGTGCTGTAACAAATCATAGCACAGTGATTGGACACAAGAGGTGGGATTTATGATTTCTCCAATCACAAGCAGGGGGCAGGGATTGTGCTCCTCCAGGCATTCCCGGCCGGGACAAGTACTGTCAGTGAGTAAAGCGGTGATGCGGCGGCTTTTTTTGGGGGCATCAGATTGGCCCAGGGGGTAGCTGTGTCAGTTTCATTCCGGGACACTGTATTGTCCTGGAATGAATGTGCCCGGGACAGACTTGCAAAATGCGGGACTGTCCCGGGCAATCCGCGACACATGGTCACCCTAGCGCCCAATGACTTTCACCATTTTTGCACCCACTATACCTAACAACCTACCACATATTGAAGAATGTCAGCTATCTTTGCCCTTATGCCTCGTACACACGATCACTTTTCGGCATGGAAAAAAACTAAGTTTTTAAAAACGTAATTTAAAATGATCATGTGTGGGCTTCACGTCGTTTTTAAACATTTTGTTTTTCGGGTTGTAAAAAATGATTGTGTGTGGGCTAAAACGACATTAAAAACTATGTTTTAAACCCGCGCATGCTCAGAAGCAAGTTATGAGACGGGAGCGTAAATGGAACTTCCCCTTTATAGTGCCGTTGTACGTGTTGTACGTCACCGCGCTTTGCTCATCATTTTTTTGAAAAACTATGGTGTGTGGGCAACGTCGTTTTTAATAATGAAGTTGGAAACATTTGTTTTTTTTCCATGATGAAAAACTTCATTTTTTTTCAAAATTGTTTATAGCGCAAAAAAACGCAGAGGTGATCAAATACCACCGAAAGAAAGCTCTATTTGTGGGGAAAAAAGGATGTCAATTTTGTTTAGGTGCAACGTTGCACGGCCGTGCAATTATCAGTCAAAGAGACGCAGTGCAGAATCGTAAAAAATGGCATGGTCATTGGGCAGCCAAATCCTCTGGGGCTGAAGTGGTTAATGAGCCAGCCACGTGTCCTTAACGGATAACTCATTAGTTGACAGCTCATTTTAAAGCCTAATATGCAAGTTATTGTCGTAAAACGTCTTTGAGAACCCAGGTCTTGCCCCAGGGAACATGTATCAATGGAAAAAAAGTTTTAAAAACAGTTGTTTTTTCTAGAGCAGTGATTTTAATGATGCAGTATTCCATTGATACATGTTCCCTGGGGCAAGACCCGGTTTCTCAAAGACGTTTTCACAGGCATACTATAGACACCCAGCAGGTACAATATTTTCAGGAATTTTTCATTTTTTTTTTTTTTTTTTTTTAGCATTGATGCTTAAATAATAATAAAAAAAAAATCCTTTAAATATTGTACCTGCTGGGTGTCTATAGTATGCCTGTGTAGCTTTATGGTTCACACTGCAGAGGACACCACGTGAGAATACTGCAGCTAGCACAATCACCTGCCTGACAGTAAATTAGGAAGAGCTGATCTAGCTATACTATACAGTCTATAAATATATGTACAACACCTGGGATGCATATATATCCTCTACACACTGTAACTTTAACTGACTAGCCTGCCTGCTCTACCTGCAAAAAATTACACTCTCTCTGTCTCTCTCTGTTCTCTCTTAACCACCGCAACACACTACACAAGGCCAACCTGCAGGCGGCCTTTTATAGTGTGGGGCGTGTACTAAACCCCCTGAGCCATAATTGGCCAAAGCCACCCTGGCTTTGGCCAATTATGGCTCTTCGTTTTTTGCAAGCTGTGATTGGCCAAGCATGCGGGTCATAGTGCATGCTTGGCCAATCATCAGCCAGCAATGCACTGCGATGCCGCAGTGAATTATGGGCTGTGAAACGTAACTCGAATTTGGGGCGAACGACCCGTAACGTTCGTAATTCGACGAACGATAGAACATACGATGTTCGAGTTGAACACAAGTTCGAATACGAACCTCATCCCTATTATTCAGTTGTTCCCTTTTAAATCTAATCATGCCCACTTTTCTTCTCACCTAATAAATGACTCTTCAAGGTTGACACCCCAGTAAACAAATTTCCATATTGCTTGCTAATTTTATATTATTTTTCAAAATTCTTCTGCTTTATATGTCTGCTTTTCTAGAAACAAAAATGTGCCAGAAAGATTTGTATTGCTTAAGGTTAATTACAGAGAAAATTATTATTAAGTGATGTCTTTTTTTATAATTAGATTACTGCGGCTTGAGCAATGCATGCAGAGAGCAAAATGAGTCATGCAGCGTCACAAAGAGTTTTTCAGACAGTAAGTCAATTTTCTCTTCTTTAGACAAAATGATCATCCTTTTTGCCTTCACATTAAAAAAATAAATACAAAAAATCTGCTTTTAATTCTCATTCTGTATGTAAATCCTCTGTGGTACAAGCAACTGCTATGGGCTTCCTGAGGTGTAGACCCTAGCTCTGCCTGCTGCCCTCTTTCACTTATTGTGCAGCCCTCAGGACCCCTGCAAATACGAGTCTGTTTTTCTTTACCAATGTGCATACTTATGCCAGTGAAGGAAAGGTATTCTTTATTTTCACAATTTTTTTCTTCTTTCTATGTGTGCATAGTTGGTAAAGTCGAAATAAAAACAATGGCACATCGAGTTCAAACAGTGTGTGTGCATATGTGTATCTATGTCACTACCATTTTAAATATCCCTGTACATTTTGTTTGCTAAGAAACACATGTAAAAGTTTTTGCGATTTATGCAAACTCCCCACTAACACCACCAACTGTGGGAGGGAGTTCACATCCTTGCCTTAACAGTAAAGAACCCCTAATGCAGTACAAAATTGAACCGTCTCTCGTTTAACTTCATTGTGTGGCCAGGTGCCTTCTTTAGAGACTTTAGGTAAAAAAATCAGTTTCTCCCAATGATACAGTCCAGTGGCGGCTGGTGCTCAAAAATTTTGGCCGGGCGCAAACTAACTGAAAAATTAAACTGTTAGTAATGCAGGACTGTACAAAGTAATTTATCAGGTGATTTTGTATCATTACAGCTAGATAAAATATTGAAAATGTTAATGTTAAAGTCAACTGTTAAAGAATACAATAAATGTACCAGGAATCAGTGATTTTTTTTAAAACCATTAAACACCAATTGCAGCCTCACAGTGCCCATTAAACCCAGCCTCATTGTGCTCATCAAAATATAGGCTCACTGTGCCCATCTAATGCAGGCTCAATGTGCTCATCAAAATATAGGCTCACTGTGCCCATCTAATGCAGGCTCAATGTACCCATCAATTGCAGCCTCACTGTGCCCATCAAATGCAGGCTTACTGTGCCCATCAATTGTAGCCTCACTGTATCCATCAAATGCAGCCTCACAGTGCACATCATATGCAGCCTCACTGTACCTATCAATTGCGGCTTTACTGTGCCCATCAATTGCAGCCTCACTGTGCCCATCAATTGCAAGATAGGAGTGTTCAGGCGCATTGTTTTGCGCCACAAGGACTCCCAAAAGCAGTCAAATGAAGCATCTCACCTGCACCTGGTGACTAGCTTTGGGGGGGGGGGGGTGGTGGCCATGCACCACCCCCTATGGACGAGCCGCCAGTGATACTGTCCTCATTAAGGTCCCTTTCACACTTGTACGATTTCAAAGTCGCGCGATTTTACCGCGATTTGCGGCCACGATTTTACCGTGATTTTTCCGCGATTTTGCCGCGATTTCAACGAATGCCTGTGTAAGTGGCATCAAAATCGGACCAAAGTAGTGCAGGGACTACTTTGAAGTCAGCACTACTTAAAATCGTGCCAGTATGAATGGTGTTCATTGAAGATCATGGAGAATGACTTGTCATACGATTTTGCAGTACAAAATCGTGAGACAAGTCGTATAAATGTGAAAGGGGCCTAAAAGATTTGTATATTATGATTATATCCCCTCTCAAATGCTTCCTTTCCTTTCCTTTGTAGCTGTTCTTCATAACTAAAGTCCTCCAACCCCCTTATTAGTTTTGTTGCCCTTCTGTGGAATTTTTCCAGTTCTTTTTTTTTTTTTCTTTTTTTTTTGTGTATTTTTGTGCGTGAACTCGAGAGAGAGGAGCCGGACTGCAGGAGTTGGGAGTAGGCAGACCCTCCCCCCGGAGGCATTCGCCATCCTTCTCCATGCCCCCGGTGGCAATGGCGGGTGTGAAGGGGGGCCTCCCACTCACCCCGCCCTACCTGCTCCTCTTGGGAGCCCAACTGGGGCCCAACGGGACCCCAAGGGGGCAGAGGGACTCCCCCTATGAGGGAGTGAGGGGGCCTAGCCCACCCAGCCAGCCCCGTAGGTCCTTCGCCTCTCTTTATTTTAGGAGACCGCATGGCCAAAGTGCGTGTGTTTTAAACCAATTTCGTGTGCGTGCAAGTGTGGTGGTTTTTGGGGGGGGGGGTGGGCGTACTAAGCACAGGCGTACCTTGCATAGCACACCCACCGGGAGCCGGGCTGAGACCACCAAACTCAATTCACATGTAGCCGAGACCGGGATCCGAACCCTTGGCTGCAGAGGTGAATGGCTTGTCAACGCAGTGCCAATCACGTTGAGCCACCACAGCTCCCTAATTTTTCCAGTTCAAAGACATCCCTTTTCAGGATTAGTGACACAAACTGGATGGCATACTCAAGATGTGGCCAAACCAGGGTACATTCTCATGTAAAGTGTCTCCTCTGTAGTAAATACCTATATCCTGAAGCACGTTCCCAGTCTCCAACAATTTTCTTAGCATGTCTGCAGTCTCTAAACATGTCCTGTAGCATACACACAGTCTCTAACCATTTCTTGTAGCACGCCTGTATACTTTTACTATCCCCTGTTCCCCCATGTCTGAAAGCTTTCTGTTGCAAAACTTTCACTGAATATTATGTGCGGCCCTTTCGTTGTGTCAGGGACCACACTTATTGTGATAGCAAAACTTTTTTTTTTTGTGTATTTTTGTGCGTGAACTCGAGAGAGCACTGCAGGAGTTGGGAGTAGGCAGACCCTCCCCCCCAGAGGCAATCTGCCATCCTTCTCCATGCCCCCGGGTGGCAATGGCAGGTGTGAGGGAGGACCTCCCACTCACCCCGCCCTACCTGCTCCGCTTGGGAGCCCAATGGGCTATGTTCCTCCCAAGGGGGTCTAGCCCGCTCAGCCAGCCCCGTAGGTCCTTTGCCTCTCTTTTTTAGGAGAGCGCATGGCCAAAGTGCGTGCGTGTTAAACCAATTTCGTGTGCGTGCAAGTGTGGTGTTTTTTTGTGGGGGGGTGGGCGTACTAAGCACAGGCTTACCTTGCATAGCACACCCACCGGGAGCCGGGCTGAGACCACCAAACTCAATTCACATGTAGCCGAGACCGGGATCCGAACCCTGGGCTGCAGAGGTGAACGGCTTATCAGCGCAGTGCCAATCACGTTGAGCCACCACAGCTCCCTAGCTTTTTTATTTTATTTAAAATAACAAGCATATTTATACATACCTGCTCTGTGCAATGTTATTACACAGAACGGCCCTGAACATCCTCTTCTTGGGGTCCCCTCTGGTGATCTTGAATTATCCTTCTGTGTCTGACCCATAGTAAACTGCTTGGTATGAGAGCAGACATGTGGTCTCCATCCCTAGCCAGGCTGTATGTGTCCATAGACACACACAGCGTGGCTAGGCCCTGCCGCCTTCTTCCTCCTTATAGAATTTGACTGACAGCAGCAGGAGTCAATGGCTCCAGCTACTTTCAGTAAAGTCAGAGAAGGCAGGAAGAGAAGAGAAGGGTATTCTGGCAGGGACATCGGTGGATCAAGAGTGGTGTCAGGTAAGTGTTTAGGGGTGGGGGGAAGGCAAAGGCACAAAAAGTTGTATTTTTTTAAATGAATGTAACAATTAAATACTTTTGCCTTTAGAAGCACATTAGGAGCCCTTATATCAAGAAAGATAACCATCGCTTCTCTTGTTCATGTTCTTCACCAGAGACCACAGCAAGAAGGAATTGATTTCTCTTTTTTTTTTTCTTCAATCTTTTTTTATTGAATTTAGCAAAAGCATACAAGGTGCATTAGATTACAGGAAATGATTACTGTAGATAATACACAAAATGATCAACCGATCAAATTGTACAAGTCGCCATAGTAGTCACTAAAGGCGTCGGCAATGTCTTGGGGATTAGTCAATAGGGATTGGGTGTGGGGGTGGGATAACTTGTGAATCTTGGATTTAACCCGCCTGCCTTTTAGGCGCTGAGCAAGGCGCTTACCCGCCTTATTAGAGGTGGAGTACATGGTAGCTCGCAGCTTCCGATGTAGATAGTCGTGAGATTGGAGCAACAGAGAACGGAGTTCTTGTCGCAGGGTGAAAAGTTGGTCAGAGATAGGTAAGTTAGGGGAAGATTTGTGAAGCGAATCGAGGGCCTGAATCTTGGTTGTAATGTCCTCTATGCGCTGCGTCCTCTTTTTTTTTTGTACAGCAGATAGTTTCATTAAAATTCCTCGCATAAACGCCTTGTGGGCTCTCCACACTACCGCAGGGTCAGCCACTGATCCCATATTGATTTCAAAAAATTCCTTGATATGGTCAGCGATAACAGAAGAGTACTCCTTGTGTTGTAGTATAAAATTATTCACTCTCCATAAGAACGAATTATGTTTTTTGCGTGTATCGCCAATGCAGATTGAGATTGGGGAGTGGTCTGACCAGGTGGCAGCGTGGATTACCGAGGCTGTTACGTTTTGTAATAACCATTTGTCCGCTAATATTAAATCAATGCTCGAGTAAGAGTTAAAACGGGGGGAATAATAGGTGTAGTCTCTCTCTGATCCATGGTGGCACCTCCAGACATCATAGAGATTATTCATGTCAATGATGTGCTGTAATGGGGATGGTCTCCGTTTGGCGGGAGACGTGGAGTCTAGGGATATGTTCGGGGCCAGATTGAAGTCTCCGCATATTATGAGTTGACCCCTCTTGAGAGGTTGAGCTGTTCTCAGGACCTTTCGTAAGAAACGTATTTGGTGCACATTTGGGGCGTAAACATTAATCAGCGTGTATATTTGGTCATCAATTAAACACACTAGTATTATGAAGCGACCCTCAGGGTCGATACACAGTCCTAGATGTTGGAAGTTCAGTGAGTCCCTGATCGCAATCATAACACCCCTGGTTTTAGAGGAGTACGAGGCTTGGTAGATATGTGGGAAGCTGCGATGCGTGCAAAGCTTCCAGTCAGACTGAAGTAGGTGGGTCTCCTGTATAAAAACCAGATCGCTCTGAAGATCTTTAACCGTCTTCCAGAGTGAGTGTCTTTTAACTGGGTGATTCAGCCCGTTGACGTTCAGTGAGAGAAGCGAGAGTGGCATTGTGGCGTCTGGTGTATTGAGGTGAGGCAGAAACTTACAGTTAGACGTAACACTCAGATATCCAGGTATGGAGGGACAGCCTGTAGTGGTCGGGCGGAGGAGGCCTCAAGAAGACCTGCAATATTGTCAATAGAGCTGTGGGACAAAACAATGTGTCAGAATACTGTTAGAGCTTATGACATTAAGGGGTATGTAGTACACAGGAGCAATAAGTAGGTCAAAAAATGCACACTGACAAGTGAAATCGGGCGTGTAACTAGGTGATCTATAAAACAAAAACAAACAAAAAAAAAAACAACAAAAGGGGAAAACGATGTTAGAAGATGTATCACATTGGCGGTACACCAATACAGAGGGCGAGCAAAAATGCTCAAAAAAAAACCTCTACACGGGGTTTACGAGAGTCCAAACTCGGACGAACAGCAGAAAGAAGAACAAGGAAAAGTGTCTGAAATCGATCATCAAGGCCCAGGGGAACGGGCAGGACATTGTAATAAGCCTGTAGGATAATCAATACATCAACATTAGGACATCTCGTCGGAGGACATCTCGGGAGCATTGCGGGAGGTGGTTTTGTTGGCCCTCTGGGGAAGGGGTGCAGGTGTATCTGTAATAATGCCCCAGGCCTGGAGCAATTTGAGGCCCTTCTCAAGGTCATTGATCGTGTAGGATTTATCTTCTTTGGTGACAAGTAGTGTTGCCGGGTACCTCCACTTATATTGTATCTTGTGGTTTTGCAGACCCTTGGTCACCGGGCTGAGTTGTCTGCGAAGTTGCAAAGTATATTTGGAGAGGTCAGGGAGAAGGTGCACGTCTGCCAAAGGGGACGGAAGGGGTTTTCTGGATTTGAGGCTCATCATCAGACTTTCTTTAATATGAAAGAAATGTACTCTCATCAGAATGTCTCTAGGGATTGAGGCGGCCAAGTGGGATGGCTTAGCAATCCTGTGGATTCTATCTATCAGGAGATCTCTGGGGGATGCCTCAGGTAGAATCAAGTGCATGAGTTCTCTTGCATATTTAGACAGATCAGCAGGCAGGATGGATTCAGGTACACCTCTCAATTTGATATTATTTCTACGAGATCTGTCCTCGAGGTCTGCTAATTTAGAACGCATCCATTTCTGATCCTCTTTGATATCTTCACACATATCTATGACCCCATTGACTGTGGAGGCGCAATCAGACAAGTTCTCTTCTATGTGTGTCACTCTATTGTCTAGGGAGTGAATATCTGCAGTAACTCTGTGGAACAGAGATGAGAGGTCAGACATCAGTGATGTTTGTAAGGACAATAGCATATCCTTTAGGGTGGAATCGAGTACAGGCTGACCCGAGGTAGGGAATGATGCCATAGAGGAATGTAAGGCCTGGTTCGACGTGAGGGGATTGAAAGCCGGGGCCTTGATTTCTGCATGTGCCGCGCGGCCTGACGGCGTATCTAGCCGCATTTTCGCTTTGGCCGGGCTGCTTGTAAGCGGGTCACCTCCGTAGGGGTGATCCAGTAACTCGGGGGACACTGGAGAGGATAGTTCTGCCTCAGGCAGATCCGTGTACGAGCGCCGCAGCGCGGCATGGCCGGCGCCATCTTGGGAAGCACTAACCTTCTCCGCTGGCTTGAAGGCAAAGGCCGTGAGTTTTTGGGGTTTGTAGTCCGAGAATCTTTTCCGCGATGCTGCCTCCATGATCCTGGAGCTTCACTGCGGTAATGTGGCTGTGGAGCGGGAGTCCAAGCAGGCTGTAGTCATTTCAATTTTCCCCTGGGCAGACGAGCGAGGTGATCAGGCTGCTGCTTCCATCGCCGGCCGGCCACGCCCCGAATTGATTTCTCTTGGTAACATTGCCAGGCTGTTAAAAAGGAGCACCAAGACTGACTGACCGGGGTTATAACCAAAGTAGCAATCGGGATTCCTTGGACAGGTTCCTAGCCTCACAAAGACCAGAGTGACCCCTTTGCTAAGTGCATTGAAGAATGTTTTTTGCTTGGGGAGGTCACAGGCCTGTGAAAGTACATGTCAGAGTATCCGATAAGACCTGCAGATGTAGAAGCAGCTTTCCTAGACTACAAAGAAAGTCACTGGTATCAAAGCTGGTTTCGTGGACAGAGGAGTGACAGCTACCCATTGGGGTGAGTGAGAGCGGTCGGTTCATTTAGGGGACCCATATAAAATTGTTTTAGATCATTCCTATATTAACAAGGATACTCAAGATGACAAGATTGCATTTTCATCAGACATACACATCCACTGTTCAGTTATTGTACCCAGCATCGCATTCAGGGCCTATTCAGATCTTCGATTTTCAGTAAAATCTTTATTTTACCGCACATTACCACAGTGGACAGCAAAACCTATTCCGCCATGTGTTGCCAAATATTCTGAATGGCACCTCAAAGAACTGTACAGTATGGTCCAACACAACACAGGATACCACAACGCCAAGGACAGGAATTGCATTATAAAAAATTTTACATGTTGGATTTGTGGTGCGTTAGGGGGTAAGTGTCATTGAGGGCAGGAAAAGACATTGAGGGACAGTGGAAGGAGGATAGCTGACCCCAGAAAGGTAAGTGCCAGGCAGGGGGCAAGGGGGCATCATTTTACAGGGCACAGTGGCGACAATTACAGGGCACAGTGGCGACAATTACAGGGCACAGTGGGGAAAATTAAAGGGAACAGTGGCGACAATTAAAGGGCACAGTGTCGACAATTGATGGGCACAGTGGCTGCGTTTGATGGCGTGGCTGATTTTGATGGCATGGCACAGTGGTGACAATTGATGGCACAGTGGCTGTGTTTGATGGGCCCAGTGGCTGCATTTGATGGGCACAGTGGCTGCATTTGATGGGCACCGTGTTTTTTCGTTTGTTTACGCCCCCCTAAAAATGTTAAGCACCACCCGCCACTGCTGTCTACCTAAACTGTCAGGCCAGTCTAGGAGAGCATTAATCAGAGAAGCAGCCAAGAGGCCCATGGTAACTCTGGAGGAGCTGCAGAGATCCACAGCTCACGCTGGAGAATCTGTCCACAGGACAACTATTAGTCGTGTACTCCACAAATCTGGCCTTTATGGAAGAGTGGCAAGAAGAAAGCCATTGTTGAAAGAAAGCCATAAACAGTCCAGTTTGCAGTTTGCGAGAAGCCATGGGAGGGACACAGCAAACATGTGGAAGAAGGTGCTCTGGTCAGATAAGACCAAAATTTAACTTTTTGGCTTAAAATCAAAACTATGTGGTGGAAAACTAACACTGCACATCACCCTGAACACACTATTTCCACCGTGAAAAATGGTGGTGGCAGCATCATGTTTTAGACATGTGCAGACTGGAATATTTTGTTTTGTTTTTTCGTTTTCGTTTGGAAAATAAATGTATTTAGTTACTCCCGAAAATCGTTTTGATTTATGTCGTTTTCGTGGGGAAAGTTTTCGTCCGAAAACTACGATTTTCGATGCTTTGTCGAATTTTCTTCATTCAATTCCTACCTATATTCACAGTATTCACTGAATACAGTGAATAGGTAGGAATTAAACGACGAAAATTCGACAAAGCATCGAAAATCTTCGAATTTTCGTCGTTCAATTTCTACCTTTTCACTGTATTCAGAACGACGATTTTCGATGCTTTGTCGAATCGAACGACGAAAATTCGACAAAGCATCGAAAATCGTCGGATCTGAACGAAAACGTAAATAAAGCATTTTTTATGTTGGATTTTTCGGTTTTCGTTTCTTGCGCTTTCATTTTCGTTCGTTAAAACGATAACGAAAATACCCGATTTTCGGACGAAAATGTATTCTAACTAAAACGAATGCACATGTCTATCATGTTGTGTGCATGCTTTTTTCGTCAGCAGGGACAGGGAAGCTGGTCAGAGTTGATGGCAAGATAGATGGAGCCAAATACAGGGCAATCTTAGAAAAAACCCTGTTCGAGTCTGCAAAAAAACGTGAGAATGAGGTGGAGGTTCACCTTCCAGCCGGACAATAACCCTAAACATACAGCCAGAGCTACAATGGAATGGTTTAGAATTTAGATCAAAGCATATTCATGTGATAAAATGGCCCAGTCAAAGTCCAGACCTAAATCCAATTGAGAATCTGTGGCAAGACTTAAAAAATGCTGACACTCTCCATCCAATCTGACATTTTTGTCCATTCTTCTTTGCAAAATAGCTTAAGCAATGTCACTCTCTAGATGTGCAAAGCTGGTAGAGACATCGCCAAAAAGACTTTCAGCTGTAATTGCAGTAAAAGGTGGTTCTACAAAGTATTGGCTCAGGGGGCTGAAAACAAATGCACACCATACTTTTCACATATTTATTTATAAAAGATTTTAAAACCCATTTATGCCTTTCCTTCCAATTATGTGCTACTTTTTTTTGGTTGTAACGTGACAAAAGTAAATACCTTTTCAAGACACTATATATTGTGACAGGAAGTCAGGTAAATCTGTGTGTGTTGTCCCAGACGGGAGATACTTTTCTGCCTTGTTTAGACAATACACCAATTACTATTGGGCGTCGGCTGCAGAGATGGCCAGAGAGGTTTGGGGCGTTAAAAGGTTTCAGCTGTTCAGAATTAAGCAATTAAAGCCTCTATAAAGACAGCCTAAGGATGACGACTGATTGCTGCATCCTGAGGCTGTGTGAGTGAAGGAGCAGTCACAAACCCTACTGAAAAGGTGAGGTGCTGATGGGTATTTCTGTGTGAGAAATATCAAAGAGACTTTTTTTTGTTTTCTGCTGTAGGACCAGCAGTGTCTGCCCAGCAGTAGGCTGTGCCAGACTCCATAGGTAGGTTCCTGTGTTGGGAAGGTTGGCGCCCCAAGTGGCAAGGGTTTATTTTATGTTTTGTTTGGATATGCTGTTTTGATGCTTGCACGTGTATCCAGCAATATGGAAAAATAAACCATATAATTTGTTTTCAATCATCCTCAACTGCCTTTTTGTACAGTTCAGCGTGTAGTGAACCCATCCAGGGGGTCACACACACCCGCTACCGAGTTAATCCCTCACAATATATACAGTACATGTTATGTATATATGTATGTTAAATAAATTCATGACATTTTGGTATTATTTGCAGGGAAATTCATTTTTGAAGCAACTTTTTTATGTTTTTGAGACTATGTTTTTGTAGCAATACATTTAACAAATACTGAAATTCCCCCTCGTGTTGTAATTTCATCTTTAGCGCATAAGCTGTGTTGTCCTTCAGCAAGGCCAGACATGGGAACTCAGCAGCTTAAGTCAATATCATTCATCTTGACTGTAAAAGATCTTTGTGCTTCATGATCAGGCCTCTTGACTCTGCATTCTTCTTATCAAGAAGGTTCTGTTAATGTGAGAACTCTGCAGGTTATAAACATGTTCCCAGGTGAGTCCAGCATCTAAGTAGCACAATAGATCTGCAACAATGGAAATAAACGGCACCTACAGACTTTCCAATAAAAAAATGTCACCTCCCACCCCCCCTAGGAGCCAGGAGAATTGATCCTAACCTTCTTGTACTTTGGAAAGAACAGAAAATTGTGATAAATTAAATAATTTTAAATAGAATGTTAGGGCTTGCCAAGACTTGCAATTTGGGGGCATTAAGAACACACATTTGAGCCTTATTTTTAGTGCTTCTCAACTGCCCTCCCCCATTAAGTGGCATACAGTAGGCAGTGAATGGAGGTGCTAATGTGCCAAGATTGCGATCCTTTGCTTCGCACCCAAGGCACAATTTATAGCACAGAGAGGGTGAGGGTATGGCTGGAGAATGGGGTCAAGGGGCACCATGGGTAAATAACTGCCAAAGCCAGTTAATAGCCCATAATACCATAGGAAATCAATAGCCCAGCTGATTCTCCATTTCTAGTAGAAGCAGCTCTAATGGTATACTGGTGATGGCATCTTCTAATCAGAGCCCCATGTGTCTGTGATCAGAACAAAAGCTGTTGATATTGTAGCGCCTTGCTCCCAAATGACTGGGTCCTATGTTAAATTTAGTGGGTGTCTGAGCTGATAACATTGCTCAAACTGTGATGAATTGTACTAAATTAGCCTTTGTCCTGACAGTGGCTGTGCCTGATAGCATTTTAGCCAGTGTTGGAACACGGGAAAGCCATAGGTCATTGAGTATCTTTACTCGGGAACAGCCCAGTGGGGGTAGTGCCCCGCTGTGCATGCCGGGAAGGGATACTTAAGGGGCAGACGCCATTTTTTGGGGTCCTCCGCATCGTGGCCCTCCTGCCACGAGGAATGTGTTGTGTGATTTCCAGCCCCGGGACCACGTTGGCCCAAGGTTGCATCTCTACTACTAGGCCCAGTTATGCTGACTGGGGCCTACGAGAGGGATCCCAAGCTGTCCATCTAAGTGAAGGAAGCTACACTTAATGAAGGAAACCAGGGGAGGACCTGCCCTAGAAGAGACCAAGCAGAAGGCTTATGTCTCGGAATAGGCTTGTTGACCTTATTAAGGAGGGATGCACAACTCAAGTTGTCCTACAGTTCGAAGGGTCGGCTTAAAGGCTCTTTAACTGTACGGCTGGAAGTTCGGGTATTACATCCTGTGGCAGAGGATTCCGGACTGTTCAATTTGTTCTCAATCAGTCTGTGGCAGAGACTGTTATCGAACTGGTTCGTGCTTCATTCCGGCTGCTAGGCCTGGTGAGAGAGAGGTCTATCCGGATGAGCAATACCCTTTTAAGAAGAAATGGTGAATGACTTTGGAGTTTAGGGGATTTTCCCCAGTGATCTGTACCGTGTACCTTCCCTTCCCTTCCCCATTCATCCTTTTACCTTCTTCTCAAGTTTTGAGCAAAAGAATAAAACCTGACAGTTAGAGGTTTTACATCTTGTGTGGACATTGGAGTTCTTTCAGACTTTCTTCCCCAAGACGACAAATGTTGAGGTAACGTGCAGGCCCAAAACTAACCAGCAGCTCCTAGGGGGGTAGTGCTACAATATGATAACTAATGCGGCTATTACATCAATCAAATCGTTTTTCCACCAGTGCTAAGATCCACAATTGAAGAAACAGATCAATTCACAAAATATAACATGAGTGGAAAAGTAGGTTATTGCATCACACTGGGTAAACAATAGCCAAGTGTTTAATATCTTGACTTTTGCACAGCTACACACATTCCTTCTAGTTTTTGTGTTATATGGCCTTGTCTTTCATTGCATACAAAATAGAATACATTGTGGTACATACAAAATCACACTCATTTTTCCCATCAACATTCCTGAAGGTTGTCCCAAAATCACACAAATGATTACCGATGTTTTGAAACCTATGTGGACACCAACATGCATTGGGTTTAATTGTACTTCCACTCTTTCATGGTTCCTATTAACCGGTTAAGACCGGACCATTATGCAGGTTAAGGACCTTGCCCCTTTTTGCGATTTGGCACTGCGTCGCTTTAACTGACAATTGCGCGGTCGTGCGACGTGGCTCCCAAACAAAATTGGAAATGGTTTTATGGCATTTTTAATAATATATATTTTTTTACTACTAATTGCGGCGATCAGCGTTTTTTTTCGTGACTGTGACATTATGGCAGACACATTGGACACTTTTGACACATTTTTGGAACCATTGTCATTTTCACAGCGAAAAGTGCTATAAAAATGCACTGTGAAAATGACACTGGCAGTAAATGTGTTAACCACTAGGGGGCGCTGTAGGGGTTAAGTGTGACCTAATGTGTGTGTCTTACTTTAAAGGGGCGGGGCTGGACGTATGACGTCAGTGATCGTCGTTCCCTATATAAGGGAATATACGATCACTGAAACTGCCACAGAGAAGAACGGGGAAGGTTTGTTTACACTTACTGTAATGGTCACCACCGTTTACAACCTTCCATCCACCCACGACAAGCTTATCCGACACATTGCGACAATCCTACATACCCGATCCATATCCATTTCCCAGAATAAGACGAGACTTCGCTCTGTACGCTCTGGTTTTAAAATGAATGAACACTTTATTGGTTTCTTAGCTTGCTTATATATCTAGTACAGCATGTTACAGTTAATCACAGGACAATGCAATCTCCACCCCCCTATTCACACACTATGGCTAATTCTCTAGCAGACATTTCGGCACCGATACTGACGAGATTTATCACATTCCAAAATACAATTACACAATGCCTTGACCTCAATCCACATATCTAGACAGACGTACTGTCTCTAAAGGGTCTTGACACCTAAGCATCAATAGGCTTTAAACCGTGTTATCAGACAATTGAAAGGTCTAGCAGCAGACCTGAATTAACACCTTTATACAATGGACAACGTAATGTCTAGGAGTAGACACAATTAACACCTTTCAAAAGCATGTGTGCCCACATTGAATAGCCAACAACTTGTGATATCTCAAGACATCCTGCAAACATGAATTATTATTAATGTCCCATCTCATGTAATACATGAATTATGATTTTATTATTCACCCTACGCCTACAAGGACACAGGGTGGACTTAGACCCAGGAGTTATTAGTGTCCCTGGCACAGGAGTATCTCTCATCCTTCCAAAGTCTCTGGTTGTCACAGTTCATTCCGTTACACTCACCTCTCCCCGCTCTTCAGCTCCTGTGACCCGATCACGGGACACCCGTGGCGATCAGGTCTGCGGGTTTCGCGGCCGAGGTCACGGAGCTTCAGACCAGGTCATGAGCGCGCCGGCGACCTAAGGCTGGGCTCTAAAAGAGGACGTATATATATGTCCATGTGCCCAGCCGTGCCATTCTGTTGACGTATATAGTCGCGCGGCGGTCCTTAAGTGGTTAATCCCCATTTACTGGGGTCATTAATACTAACCTGTCCAGTTGCCCCTTTCTTGGATCTTTACCATCTTGCAGAGCTACAACCTCGGGCAGAATCTTCAACATCTGATGTTTGTGTTGGATACATGTACTTCCACCTGACAAATGCTCCTGTCACTCCTGTGTCACACAGGTTAGAAGATTGTGCTGAAGGCCGTTGCTCCACAAGATATTGAATATCTAAAGCATGGGTGTGGGAACAGATGAGTATCGACTACTTTGTGACTACAGTGTTTCTTTTAAAGTCCTCATGCACAATGCCCTATGTCATGATCATGTTTTAACCACTTCAGCTCTGAATGGTTTACCCCCCTTCATGACCAGGCAATTTTGTGCAATGCGGCACTGCGTTATTTTAACTGACAACTGTGTGATCGTGCAACGCTGTACCCAAATGAAATTTGTGTCTTTTTTACCCACAAATAGAGCTTTCTTTTGATGGTAATTGGGATGGTTTAGGAGCGGTGAATACACCGCAGTGTTGCCGAAGCGCCTGCAAAGTGCTTCGGCAGCGGTGCTTTGCGAGCTCTTTTAACCCTTTTTAAAAGCACACTGCTAGTGTCCAAAAAGCAATGCTAAAATGACGGTAAATGGCTGCTTCAGTGTGAAAGTGGCCTAAAACTGTACCTGGTGGAGACCAAGCGGTAGAGAAGGCTTCTCTTGCACCTCCTGTCCAACGCCCCTGGTAGAGATGACAGGGAGTGAAAGTAATAGAGTGGCACGAGGGCCGATGTAGTAGATGGCTCCAGCTGGGCCTTGGCAGAGACCTGATGGCTGGAGATCACTGGGAAGGTACTAAAGACAGGAACTCTGTGTTGCTGGAACAGCAGGCGGAGGCATAGCCGGAACGGAAGCCAAGGGGTCATCAACAGCCGAGCAGAGCAGGTACTGAGACGTGAGGTAGAGACTAAGTCAGGATATGGGCCTCAAGGTACAGGAACATAAGGCAGGAGCAGAGTCAACACAAGCCGAGGTCACAGGTAGGCAGGCGGAAATCCAAGACAGGTACAGGTGAAGCTGGGTCAGACACAAGGAGCAGGAACAGATCTGGTAACTGGAAACAAGCTAAAAGACCACTCAGCAAAGTGTGCATGTCATTGCTTGGTTTAAATAGGCACACTGGTGCCAATGCGTGCACGTGTGTGCCCCGGCACTTGCTCACGTGTGCGCCAATGCATGCTCTTTCTTGTGCACATCCTGGAATAACCTGTGCACCAATGCGTGCTTCTTACCCGGGTTTCTCTTACAAAAACATTCCCAATAAACAAAATGTAAAAAAATCTAATCTAATATATAACATTTTATTTTAATAAATTGATATAAATAATCAATTGCATATGCGATATGCATATCATTGCATATGTTGCTGAGATTACAGTTCACATCCTTCCTACATAGATGTCATCAAACACTTAATTATGGATAAAGAGATGAGGTCAGCTCCTGCTTCTTCAGGAAGATCAAAAGATTTTCGAAATTTTCTGCAATGTAAACAAACAGATTGTATTTTCTAAAAATGTTTCACAGCCAAATGGCATTTCTCTATACAAAAGAACATCTACAATATCAACCTACCTACAATATTAGCCTACCTACAATATCAGAAACATGTTCACATATACCATCGCCATGTAAAAGTATGACAAAGGGAACATTGTTAGGAATAGACAGATCCAGATGTAAAGCCTGAAGCAGGGGGAGGGCGCAAACAAACTGAAAAATTCTTTAAAAAAAACATCAGTTGCAGCCTCTCTGTGCCATCAAATGCAACCACTGTGCCCATCAATAGCAGTCACTGTGCCCATAAAACGCAGCCACTGTGCATATCAATTGCAGCCACTGTGACCATCAAACGCAACCACTGTGCCATCAAACACCGCCACTGTGCCATCAAATGACACCACTTTACCCCATTAAATGCTGCAACTGTGCCCCATCAAATGCCATCACTGTGCCCATCAAAAGTTGCCACTGTGACCCCCCCATCATTCGCCGTCTCCCCGCAACTCGCCCTTTCCCGGTGGTGAGTCAGGCAGCGGGTGATGGCGTCGCTGTGGGACCTTGCAGGGGTGAGTTGTGTCCTCCATGCGTCTCCTCGCCTCCTCCTGATAGGCGTCTAATCGCAGCACCTGTCCTTTCAGCCAATCAGGTGACGGCTATCAAATGACTACTTGATTGGTGGAGAGGTGGTTCAGTGTTAGAAAAGCAAATATTAATTCGCTTTTTTAACACACCTGGGTGGACTGCGAACGCAATGCTTTGCACTCCGAGTTCACCTTTTTTAAGCTTATTAGAGCCTATAGCTCTAATCAAGTGCTTCAAAAATACACCTGGCGGTGACGTCAACGACCATGGATAGATTAATGCAATGCATGAATTTATCTATTAGTCATAGAGACTGGAGAGATGGGGCGGAGCCTGTGTGCCCTTAATGGACACACCGCTATTGGTTGCCACTTTTTCTTCAAGCCATGGTTAGCTAACAGTCCTGTTTACACCCTGATTTTGCTTGGTGCTTCGATAAGGCTTTGTGGGCTTCAAGCAAGCTTTGCCATAGACTTCTATGGAGGCTTTGAAGATGCTTTGAAGCACCACTGAAGCTACATGGGGTATCATTTTTGAAGCGAAGCCGAAGCAAAGCAAAAGCCTGTGTAAACAATGTTATCTCACTGTTATGTGTAAAAGTAAGGGAAAAGGGAATGGGAATAATTGCGCTTAGTAAAAATGTATATTAGTGAAACAATTAAGATAGGGTCCTGAGAAGGACGTCCTGCTGCTAAACACTACAACTTAGATATAAAGTGTAAAGAAAAATGTGCAAAAACAGTGTAGCGCTGGACAGCATATACCACATAAGTATCTAAAGTAACTGGTGTAAACAGTGTTAATCTATAAATGGTAACAATCAATATGTAAATACACAAAAGCTATAAGTGCATAGGTTGTTATAACACTGTGCCAATCAATGTGGCACTGAGCATAAAGTACTTATAAATATCAACAGATAAATAAACAGTGTAAAAATAAAGTGACCAATTCAGCATATGAGGTGCAAAACAAATAGAGTCCACAGAAAAAAGCTGGGAGTTATTAGCCCCTTCCAATGCAGGTGATGAAAAGATGCAAACAATGAAAGTCCAATTAGGAGATCCACAGGTGAGAAAGGAGGGAGATTTCAGACATCAGTGGCCCAACACCAGTAGAAATAAAGGCTTACCAGAAAGCCTGTGACTATCCCTTTCAGGAGTAGTCTAAACAGGCATAGCAGGAAATTCTGATCCTTTGGGGTGTCAGGAACGAATCCGCGTCTCTCCACAGATTAGATGGTAGAATCCACAGCTCCTCATGGGGTTAACCACTGCTTCCAAATGGAACTTGCATAGATGTATGTGAGCGTGTGTTTATCAAGCACCATGTGGGAAAAAACAAAGGGACAATCCCATAGTGTAGGCGTAAAAAATGAGCGGGTTTATTTAAAAACTAAAAAAATTGAAACAGCTTAAAATACTCTCATTCATAGAGAGTGATACAAAAGTCCTTGCAAGGATAAAAAGCTCCGTATGAATATCAGACCGCCTAAGGCCGTTAGCATATGCACAATACGAGTGTGTCTGCCCGACGATCGTTTCGTCGTAATGACATCATCAGGGGCACACGTACGCCATTGCACACACGCTATTTATACAGCCCAGAGGAAGAGTATGACAAAACCATTGAGTAGAGGCGGGGATAGAACGGAGCATATGATAGATTAATATAACCACTATATTGTGAATGGAAATCACCATGCCATCTTGTGGTTAAAAAAGCGTATTACCGCTCAAAGAATAATAGGCTGATATTATGAATGGAAATCATTATGCCATCTTGTGGTGAAAAAGGCGTATTGCTGCTCAAAGAAAAGCAATAGGAATAATAGGCTAGTATGACCACTCAATTATAAATGGAAATCATTATGCCATCTTGTGGTGAAAAAGGCGTATTGCCGCTCCAGGAAAAGCAATAAGCCAAAAATTCCCTGAATATGAATATTCCTTGTTATGGAATTAAACTTATTAACCTTAATGATCAATTTCAGCATTGGTGTGAATATTTAATACTCATTGTTGAGCAAAATATAAACATAAAAACATGACAACTATAAGGCTAAAAAATGCATTAAAAAGGGGTGTGAATGAGCACAAGATGCCATGGAGATTGAATATCCTGCACAGAATGCCATGGAGAATCAATGACGCTAGTGCCACATAGTGGTAAAGTACAATAAAGGCTATAGAATAATGAAAAACATTGGTAAAGTGCAAATGTAAAAGGAAAATATAAGAGGACGAGCAATAGAACAATCCCCAGGGAATGGGGTTGACTCCATGTGAGTGAGACCCTCAAATGTTGTTGATAAAACAGTTGATGTCCCACTCAATGTTGAGTCCCCCAGGTACATGGCAGCCCAACTTGTGTATCCAATTAGTTTCGGCCCTGGAGATTGTTCTCTTGCTATTACTTCCTCTCCAATGGGGAACATATTTCTCCAAGGCTATGAAGACAGTGCCCTTGGGGTTCTTGTTGTGTTTTAGGTCATAGTGTTTGGACACACTATGTTTGTCAAATCCTGCCAGGATATTAGTGATGTGTTCCCCCCATCTGACCTGCAGTTTGCGCGTGGTGCGTCCCACGTATTCTAACCCACAATGGCACCTCAAAAGGTACACGCATTTAGTACTACAGGTTATGAACGTTTTAATTGGGTAGGTTCTACCAGTGCCTGCAGAGGTATAATCAGTGTGTCGTCTTCCCTGAAGGGCATTTATTTTGCAAGCCCTGCATTTTCTGCAGGGGTAGAAGCCCTTAAAGTCACCAAAGAACGTAGGTTGGGACGGGATATCTAACACATTAGGTGCCAATGAGTGTCTGAGGTTTGGGGCACCCCTGAAAAGAACTCTCGGATTAGTGGTTAGGAGTGGGCCCAGAATCCTGTCATTTTTAATAACTGGCCAATGTTTTTTAATAATTCTTTTAATGGCCCAATGTTGGCTTGAGAAGGTTGTTATGAAAGCCAGGCCGAAATCTTCCCTAGTAATGGCCTCTGGTGGTTTATCAGCCAGGAGACTACGACGATCTCTCTGACCTACTTCTCTGATGGTAAGATCAAGGTTTGCCCCATCATAGCCTTTAGCTAGAAATCTGGATTTCATAATCTCTGCTTCTCTATAGAACTCATTCAGGTCCGTACAATTTCGTCTGAGACGCAGAAATTGACCCTTAGGGACCGCTTTCAACCATGAAGGATGATGGCATGAGTCAAGTGGTATGTAACCATTTCTATCCGTGGGTTTAAAGAATGTCGACGTGACAATCCTACCCTCAATGATAGAAATATCTAGATCCAAGAAGTGAATCTTGCTAGAACTTTTCTCATGGGTCAGGACAATACCCCTAGCGTTAGAATTAAGGGTGGAGATGAATGAGTCAACCGAGTCCTCATCGCCATCCCAAATGCATAACACGTCATCAATAAATCTTCTCCAGAAAATGAGATTTGGTGATCTATCAAGGAGTATAGTGTCCTCCTCCCACTTAGACATGAAGAGGTTGGCAATGCTGGGGGCAAACTTTGCCCCCATGGCCACACCCCTAATTTGTCTGTAGTGGGTACCATTATGCCAGAAGTGGTTATGCTCCATAGCAAAATCAAGTAGCTCCATCACAAATCTACAATGTGTGTTAGTTAAAGGAGAATTCTGTGACAAAAAATATTGAACCGCTTCATGCCCTAGATGGTGGGAGATGGACGTGTACAGTGATGCCACATCTGCTGTGACCAGCATATAGGAGGGTTTCCACTCAATGTTGTCAAGAAGGTTTATGACATGTTTAGTATCTTTTAGAAATGAGGGGGTGCCCATCACCAGTGGTTGCAAGTAAAAATCAATATACTTGCCTATTCTTGAGGTAATAGAGTCAATACCACTGATGATGGGCCTCCCCGGAGGGTTTAACAGGGTTTTGTGTATATTTGGTAAAATATACATCACCGGTAGCCTCGGTGCTAGAGGGATTAAATGTTCTTTTTCTTTTTGATTGAGGATACCCATATCATAACCCTTCAAAATGAGAGCTTTCAACTCCCGTTTGAAGGGTAAAATTATTGATCCCATAAATCCAGCTGTAGTGCAGATGAAAGAATGCAAAGGTGTTTGAATTCCACTCTGGGTGACAACCACGGTCTGCTTCCTGGATACAATGGAAGAGTGAGCATAGCCAGCAAGGGACAGGGATTGTGTAAAAGGCTTAAAATATAAAACTAATGCAGACACCTTATCTAAGCACTGGTAAGCTAAAATATATTACATTTTTTTTATTTCGGGTTTAGATACGCTTGAAGGGATCAGATTATTTTTGTATTAGCAACACTTTAGAAACAAAGACAAAATGATTTATAGGTTGTTAGAGGATTGATTTGGTCAGCCATTAGTACATTTGAAAAAGGTTTCTGTTTAGCTACAATTTGTTCTTTAATTAAACATAGTAATCCAGTCCGAAATCAATACATTTAAATATACTGTGCAGTTATAATCCTTTAAGAGAATAACAACTCTGTAAAAGAGTTTAAAAATAAAAAAGGAACAGAAGAATTGGGCACATACATTTAGTGCCTATTCACACTTTATAGTAGTAAAACAAGGACGTGTCCTACATGTCATGGCAATCACAGGGTTAAAACAAGCTCACAGACAAATTTAAAAGTGTGCTGCCGCTTTAAACTACAAATAATTCTAATGATTCAAAAATATAAATTAGGGTTGTGGAAATTAAAGATTAATTCCTCGATTAATCGTAAATTTTTTTGATCGATTAAAATTCTTTTGATCTGTACTAGTGGTGCAACGGATTGTAAATGATCCATGATCTGAACGGGTCACCATATGCGGATCGGCACGCCACGTGATCCGTGGAGCTCCGCTGCTGCCTCGGCCATAGGAAAGACCGCGGAGCTCCCGATGACGTCATCACCCTGCCTCAACTACTTGTGTTCGGCCGGCTTCTCTGGTAAGACTAAGCAAGCACTAATATTCCTATACAGTGGGGGAGATGTGGACCATATTACAGAGGGGAGATGTCTGTAAATATTAAAGTGGGGGTTATTGTGGATATTACAGTGGGGGTGATTGTGGATATTACAGTGGGGGTTATTGTGGATATTACAGTGGGGGTGATTGTGGATATTACAGTGGGGGTGATTGTGGATATTACAGTGGGGGTTATTGTGGATATTACAGTGGGGGTGATTGTGGATATTACAGTGGGGGTTATTGTGGATATTACAGTTGGGGTTATTGTGGATATTACAGTGGGGAGATGTCTGTGGATATTACAGTGGGGAGATGTCTGTGGATATTACAGTGGGGAGATGTCTGTGGATATTACAGTGGGGGTGATTGTGGATATTACAGTGGGGGTTATTGTGGATATTACAGTGGGGGAGATGTCTGTGGATATTACAGTGGGGGTTATTGTGGATATTACAGTGGGGGTTATTGCGTATATTACAGTGGGGGTTATTGTGGGAATTACAGTGGGGGTTATTGTGGATATTTCAGTGGGGGAGATGTCTGTGGATATTACAGTGGGGGTTATTGTGGATATTTCAGTGGGGGAGATGTCTGTGGATATTACAAGTGGGGAGATTTCTGTGGATATTACAGTGGTGGAGATGTCTGTGGATATTACAGCAATGAGATGTCTGTGGATATTACAGTGGGAGTGATGTCTATGGATATTACAGTGGGGGAGATTGTGGATATTACCGTTTGAGGAGATGTCTGTGGATATTACAGTGGGGGGGAGTATAGAGACATAAAAGTGAACTGATTCCTTTAAAAATTATTTAAAATAGATAAAAAGCAATCATATAATGTCATACCTCCCAAACCTCCCTGTATTTTGCGGGAATGTCCCACGATTCGCGTTAATTCCCGTGGTCCTGCGATTAGGGCAGGAGGCCCGCGATTCTGCGGTACTCGCCCCCCCACTCAACAACTTTGACCTGCGAAACCCCCCCAAAAACTCATTCCCCCCCGCTTTGATCTGTCCTGCGAACCCCCCCGCTCAACAACTCCGATCCGCGGAACCCCCCCGTTCAACATCTCAGATCCGCGGAACCCCCCCGCTCAACAACTCAGATCTGCGGAACCCCCCCCGCTCAACAACACATGACAATTCCGAGAGCCAGTGTTGCCTGCATACTTTTGCTGATAGGTGTCCCTCATTCACATCTCAAAAAGTTGGGAGGTTTTTTACATTTATTAATAATCCTTTGATTTTTGAGATAATTTAAAATCCAGCTTATTGGGAGATCATCACCCATATAGGGCCCATCATTCAATTATTTGTGTTTTGGCCCTAGGAACCAATTGGATTTATAGGGACAGCCTGACCTATTAATTTGAGTGGTCCCATTAGCATATATATCCTAATATAATCACTGTAGGTACCCTCTGTTCCTTTCTTATCTCGCTTGCTGTCACAAGCGAAGTAAGTATTTTCTATAAGTTGGGTTGTAAGAGATTAATAACAGCCCTACTTTTTCCATCAAAAACAATATTAATTTTATTAATGGTCATTTTAATAATAAAACATTTTTTTACATAGTTGAGAATGCACCCGCATATTGTCCATTCATGTTAACTAACGAGTTCTAGTGGTTATGAATGTGTTAACTGCCATTCATCCATCATAGGGTTGTTTTTCATCAATATGCGTGTCCTATCTAATACTATGGTAGATTAGATGTGACGCCGATGGAGTGCTGACAGATCCTGTACTCACTTTGTCGGTCTCACAAATTAATTTTAAACGTTTATTGTAAGTCCTTTATCTGTTTCATGCATGTAGGTTTCGATTTGGTCTTATTTAATGCCAGTATGGCCATTTTCGATACTTAGTCACAAGCAGTAAGGGCAAAGATCCCATCTTCAATATGGTGGATTTGTGTCATGGATTCCTGGATGCCAGAATTGGGCGGTCCGATTGACATTGTAAGTGTATAATTAGCGGCGAGTCGTGCCCCTGGAAGACGTCATTTGTGACGAAACGGCGTAGGGAGGAGCGGCGTGCTGACGTCACCGATATTAACGACTATCCGGAAGGACAAGCGAATATTGGAGCTGGCCGGCTTTATTTTAAGATGCTATTTTATACATACCATGTGAGTGCAACATTTTATAATTAAACACGATTTTATCGACGGTACTACTCTATATTGGCTTTTCTATTCTCTTCACACTCCCGGATCTGGCATATATCGATGTATGGTTTACCTACATGTGGAGTCGTAGAGCAGAGGATTAGTAGAAGCAAGCCTGTCATAGAGTCATATGCGATTTTGATCTTGGCACCAAGATCACTTGGAGTCGGTAAGCAGGCATTTTATTAGAGGTGGAGGTGCCTTTTGTCTGATCTTACTTCATGAACTTTCTTCCAACACACTTCGGGTGCAATTATGATTCACATGGACTTTATTCTTTTGTCACAGATTTGATTGTGATAATTTTTGGACTTTTCACTTCACTAGTGCTAAACTGAAGTACATTTTCTTATTTAGTAGGATAGTCATATCTGTCCTTTTATTAATTTATTTTCTTGCAGCGCAGCATACCTTTGTCTTATAGTTAATTTATGTGTATCGCACATTATTTATGCAGCAGCAGCTTATCACATTATTGTTCAGTTTTTCAATTTATTATCTTTTACAGTATATAGACCACGCAAGTAATTTTTTCCACAGAGGTATGTAATGAGCCTGCAGTTTAGTTTCACTTTTAAACTGGTTTCATGTTTCTGTGAAGTAAAGAGACACACAGAACAAAAACAAACAAATACAGGGCAGTGTTTTGTTTTTAAAATGAATCTGATTGGTTCTGAGGAGTTTTAGACACACAGTAATGACAGCTTGGACCACAGTGAAAAGCTGCCATGAGATTTTTCATAAGGAGCCAGACAAGCAGGAAGTGTGGAGATCAGAGCAGAATTACAGCAACTTTAAAGCAAAAACGAACAATGAGGACATGAAACCAGGACTGCAGTAAGATAAAGGAAGCTATTTAGCTAAAAAAAATAAATTCCTTTTGTGATCCTTTAAGAAATTTTAAGCTGCAATATAATAAATGTTTGCTTTTGGGTTTATTAGACAGTCTCTTTAACAACATGTGGTTTTCAAGTAAAACAAAAAGACAGCAACTTTGAAAAATGGTGGCCTTTTACTACCCAATGTTTATTTCTATTTTTCCTATGACTTACTATCATTAAACATGTCTTTTCTATTAAATAGATTTTACACTAGACAGAAGAGTCATACATATTTATAAGTTGAGAAGCAATTAAAACGTCAATTGGTTAAATACTGTAGGGCCCATACTCAAACAAAAGTTTTTAAAAGTGCATGTCAAGCCCAATTTTTATGTTAGTTTTTGCTGGTGTAGCACTACCCCTGAAGGAGCTGCTGGATATTTTCAGGCGGCATGTTACCTCTTATTCCTCGCCGTCCAGGTTGATGGATGAGAGTAGAGAAAGTTCAATGTCCACACTTTACACTTCCTTTTAAAGATTTATTTGCTGAACTTGGTAAAATAATAAAGAAGTGGTTGAAGGGGTGGAAGGGTAACAGGTTAATAGGTTCAGGTGCAATATTTCAATCGGGAAACACTCCTGCTTCCTGCGCACAGCTTTCGTCACCACTCTAGCAAGAGTGGGTATTGCGCACCCGGACAGGTTTCTCACACTAGCCTAGCAGCCGGAATGGCGCATGGAACAGGGTACAGTCTCTGCCACAGACCTTCCCACAAATGGAGACACTTTCGGTCCAAAATCCTCGTAGCACTGGACTCAGCACCCGGATCTCTCCAGATTAACTACTTTCAGAGTGATGGAACTGACAGGCGATTACCATCAAGTCTTTCAGTAAACGGTGCATCCTTCGATGAAGTTCAAGGCCTCTCTTGAGACACCAGCCTCGTGCTTGGTCCTCTCTAGGATAGGTCCTTCATCAAGCGGCTTCCTCCCTCCAGGACGGACAGCACAGGATCACCCTTGAAAACGTAGACCCAATATGCTTACTGGGCCTACTTAACAGATCACAACCCCCGACCAATGTGATCCAGAGCCAGGATTACAGGAACACGCACCCCCGGCCAGGAGGGCCACACACAGGGTGGTGGGACGACAGACCCAGAATCGACGACACAGGTCCAATGACATTTGTTCCTTAAGTACCCCTCCCCAGCATGCACAGCGGGTTGATCATCCCCCACCGATTGGCTGCCGAGGGGAAATACCCAAATCACCTTGACCTAGCTGCTGCCACCCTTGGCCTGGAGTAACAACTACACCCCAGGCAAACAATAGTGGTCACTCACAGCACAGCCATGGCTGTAACAGAAGCCAAATTTGTTCAAAATCATACATGTCTGAGTCAATTAACTCTCAGACCTCCCCCTAAATTTGAAACAGCGCCAGCCCAACAGGAGTAGGCTGCTACAATGGCATAGAGATAGATTAGAGCTCCTATGAGTTTTTACTGCTATCTGTGTCCCAGCTAGGTAGATTCACCCTATCTGTCCTGATGCCCATTATGACAGAACAGAAGATGATGAGAATTCCAAAATTGTTGTCTCTAGAACAAGAGGTAAGAGTAAAGCCTTGATCAACACGATCCAATTGTTGGCCAACCTAGCGTCAGATTTTTGTCTTAAGTGCGCGTGCCTGGATCTTGTCTTGCATACTAATGGTACTAATGTCTTGCATACTAATTTTCATGCAACAAACACAAACGTTGTGACAACAAGGAATTTCAGCTCTTGACCATCAACTTTTGGGCCCCTTCTACTAGTTTCATGTTTTGGTGAGCAATGATTCCGAGCATGCGTGTTTGTACTTTCAACTTTTGTGTGACAGATTTGTGTACTGACCATCAGAAAATCTGACAACCAGCCATTGTCCGCTGAAAATTTACTAGAAGGTCATCCAACATTTGTTGACAGAACAGTCGGTCAACAGACGATCCCCTGCCAACAATCGGATCGTGTGTATAAGGCTTTACCCTGGTACAAAAAATGAAAAGAAGTCTCTCTGGCTGGCAGGGGAGGGCTGGCAGCCTTAGGCCTGAGGGGCAAGTCCAGTCAAGTGGCCAACAGAGCGTGAAAAAGTGATGGTTCGAGGAAGACAGTCTAAGATTTTTCATGATCACAAGAGTCCGCACAGAGCCTCCTCTTACATCAGAGTCCGCACAGAGGCCCCCCTTACATCAGAGTCTGCACAGAGCCCCCCTTGCATCAGAGTCCGCACAGAGGCCCCCCTTACATTAGAGTCCGCACAGAGCCCCCCTTGCATCAGAGTCCGCACAAAGCCTCTCCTTACATCAGAGTCCACACAGAGTCTGCCCTTACATCAGAGTCCGCACAGACCCCATATACATCAGAGTCCGCACAGACCCCATATACATCAGATCTGATGTAAGGGGTGTTCTGGGAAACTTGATTTAAGGGTGCATGCTGTGGACTATTGTGTAAAGAGGGTCTCTGCTCACCAAAGCCTGCCCCCTCCCCTTTAACAAAGTCCACAGAGCACCCCTTTTTATACACTGGGAGGCACGAGAGACTAGAGAGTGTGAGCTTACCAGGATGGAGGCTGAAGCGCAGGCAGGCTGTCTGATGCTTCTTTGGGTTCAAACTTCCTGTCCAGTGCCCACACATGCCTGGGGAGTGTGGGCAGGGCAGACTCAGAAGGAGGAGCAGATGAGCTCTATCTCTCCTTGTGTCTGTGCAGAGAGAGAAGGGTCAGCGCTGTTGTGCGCTGAGGCTGAGCTATGTGTAAGATGAGACATAGCTCAGCTCTGCAGCCATCTACCTCGGAGCTGACACAGGCATGGCTGCACAGTGGTTGGTGAGCAGCGGCTGTGACCTGTGTTAACATAGCTCCAGCAGGCATATTCCTGCTCTGCAAAAACAGCATTTGGTAGTGGCAGCCGGTGGCTGTGCATAGTGTCACCAGCCCAGGGGGAGATTTCCACTCTGCTCCCCCTGCCAGCCCTCCCCTGCTGGCTGGAAACAGACCGCAAGAAATTAACTCATGTTAATCCAGCTGCAGATCAAATGCAGACACTCACAACTGCTTGTGCTGGCTGTTCCCACATGCCGTCATCTGCTTCCAGCTAATTAATCAAGATAAAAATGAAGCCATTCTCCAAAATAAGAGCTGTTGCTAGATGTTTATGAATCTATCAAAAACATCAACTGACCAGGATTTGGACCTGCCTGTACTCCATTAAATGCAAGGAAAGTCCATATATACAGGTACATATAGTTCCAGGAGTATGCTCTTAATCCAAAGTACTCACATATCAAAGCGAGTTTCCCCATTGAAGTAATTGGAAATGAAAATTATTTGTTCCGCCTTGATTTCAATGGGATGCAATACCGCATGTGGCCAGAGACAGGGGGGTGCCGGAGAGCCTCGGAAACGGCCAAAAAGGCCCAAGGACACTTTGGCTGACCTTGGCAAACCTCGGAAAGACTTCCTACCCAAGATTTGCAGAGGTCAGCCGTGTTGTCTTCGGGCCTTTCCATGCATTTCCAAATGGCTGAGATTGGTGACGTTCGGCTATGGCCTCCCAAAGTCCTGCACACTGTTTTGGCCTAAATCGCGCTTGCAAACCGAGACACGATTTTTTAAATACAGTGCTCATATTGCGAAACGCTTGTTAACCGCGTTACTCGCAATCCAAGGTCCCACTGTGTATATATATATATATATTCTGGGAATCACACAGTTCCCAGAACACAGCGGGGACCAGTAAAAGATGCGTATGCACAGTAGGGAACCGGGCAGTGAAGCCGTAATGCTTCATTTCCTGATTCCCTCACTGAGGATGGCAGTGGGGGCAGCCAAGAGACGAGCGATTGTCTTCTGCTGCCAACATCGCGGGCACCATGGACAGGTAAGTGTCCATTTATTAAAAGTCAGCAGCTGCAATATTTGTAGCTGCTGGCTTGTAATATTTTTATTTTAGGTGGACCTCCACTTTAAGTAGATGTGCTAGAATTCTAGAAAAACAATACTAAGACCGTTCATTATAGTTCTATTTAAATGCTTTTCCATCTCTGACCTGAGCGCAAGAAATTGTGCTATACACATTAATCCTCTGGTAAGCTGTAACAAAACTAGAATTAAGTAAGGATGCACTAATTAAATGCATTGCATCAGATTTAATATCCTTAGTCGGCTTGAACTCAAGCTGGATTCCTAAATTATCATAGATGTGAAAAAGAGACAATTATAGGCCCCAGCCAACCCTGGAAATTAGATCATCTCTTTTTCTGCCATCTATGCTATAACTCCAAGGTTCAGAGTTGGATATTACTCACAGTTCTTAGCACAAGCAAGCACCCATATGAATGTACAGTATATGCTCCAGAAAACAACACAGGACTAAAATGCAGCAAATAAAAACATTGTCAGTATGAGCCGCCGTACACACGGCCGAGGTTCTCGCTGAAAACCAGCGAGAACCTCGCTGGAATGCACATTCCAGCGAGGACCTCGGCCGTGTGTACGGTCTCGGCGAGCTTCCCGTCGGGAAGCCCGTCGAGCCGAAATAGAGAGCACGCTCTCTATTTCCTCGACGGCCCGCCTGGAAGAATGGCTGGTTGCCATTCCCGACGGGCGGGTCGCCGAATTCGACGGCCGGGAGAGAACCTCGACGGGCGGAACGATGTGTTCTGCCCGTCGAGGTTCTCTGCCGTGTGTACGGCGCCTGAGTATATTGGTAAGGCTGGAACTGAAATAACACTTTGTATTTGCCTGCTAAATACCGTATTAAAATCTGCCCTCATTCTTTATGTGATTGGGGCAACACATTAAGGTTTCATCTTATTTGTCTTCTTTTGGTGAGGATTGAACTCAATTATCTTAGCATGCTGCAACTCTAGAAAGCTAAGAAAAAAAATATATTTTAAAGAAAAAAGATATTTTAGCAATGATAGTAGACAATACAACACACACAGTTATCTGGATATCCCTAAGATGTAGGGCCGCACTATTATAGCCTTTTAAATGTTCATGAATATCAACCAAAGCATTTTTGTATTAACACTAAACTGTTAATACAATTTTGAAAATGCTTACCCTATGAATTTTCATGACATCATCTCTGTATTTCAAAGGGTAACAGCATCTGTCCTGCCGAGGAGGAAGAGTAACAGCAGGAATCACGATTCATGACATATTTTCCCTTCTTTGTCTACAGTAAAAAATGTACATGTTGTATGTATACTCTGCAAACGTAGACCTAGTCTGACAACCCCGGACCAACGAGGTCCCGGAGCCAAGAACATATGAACACGCACCCCCGGCCAGGAAGGCCACTAACCGGGGGTGGTGGGACGACCAGCAATCGAAGACCCCGGTCTGTCTCTTAAATACTCCTCCCAGCATGCACAGCGGGACGATCAACCCCCACTGATTGGCTGCCGAAGGGGAACACACAAAACACCTTGACCTGACTGCTGCCACACTTGGCCTGGGGTGGTAACAGCACCCCAGACAACAATAGTGGTCACTCACAGTACAGCCATGGCTGGAACAGAGGCCCAAATATTATTAAATGTTTTTTTGCTGTAATTCATTAGAATTAATCCTCCTAGAGCTTTGAGATTTTTCTAACAGCCACCAGTGCTTGTATGGTCCATGTGATCATATCACTGGCAGCAACACAACAAAAACAAAGCGCTGTGGGACATGGTGGATTACATTTCTAAATAAATATAGGCATGTGATAAAAACTGGCATGTCCAGCCTCGCCCATTTGTTTCTGCTCAGTATAGCCAGGGATGAATCATCAGTTGCTAGGACATGGGTGGCCGCTTGATGGACACGGAAGAGGGAGGGGAGTGTCATTTACCACTGAATACACACCCACATGTGTGACTCTATAGTCATATGGGCTGCTCAGATATGAAAAGGAGAAAAGGAAGAGCTTAGACGGGAACAGAAACTGAAGCATGCTCAGTAGATGTCAACAACTGGTCTACACAATCTCAGGATGCAGTTGAGCACAGATAAGGAGGGGGGGGGGGGCAGTGAACAGCAGGATCAACAAGGATTTTTTTCAGTCTACACAAGCAAATGGTATAGTGGATGAGTGAGTATAAATGAACACAGTGTAATATAGCATGTATTGACAGTTTATGATGATTTTGGTCTAATGACATTTTTAGAGCTAATTTAAAGTGGAAGTTCAGTCAAAACCTACTCTCACTCCCATTGTAAGACTATTCCATCTACCCCGTGAAAGAAAATTTAAAGCATATATGAACTATAGATGTTTTTTTTTGCAGTACCCTTTTTTGTGTAATAATTTTAAGTATATTTTATTCCTTCAACAGGAGAAAGGAACAGACAAAGTCACCAAACAAGCCACCAGAGGGGAAAAAGGGAGGCTTCCCTTGGATGGGCCCCAACAGGGGAGACAACAGGTTCATCTTCCCCACAAAATCATAAGTGACAACTTCAAACACACTCATTTAGCCACCTACAGGGGTGTTTCTAGGTGGGACAAAGGCCATGGGCTTAGGGCGTAACTTAAGGGGTAAAGAACACTTTATGTTTGCTGCGTGGCTCAGCAGTGCCCATTAATGATGCCTTGCTAGGGTAGACATGGGTAGAGGAGAGGCCCTAGGGTTCACAGTCACACAGAGTCACGCCTACTAGAATGATCATCATATAGACCCTATCCTATAGGAGACAAGAGGGGTGGGTGGCAACTACATGAGTTGTTCAATGTAGGCATTTAGCCACTTTTTTCCTGTTTTAAAATGACATCACCTTCCCTTTTCAATGCATTTTCAAAGTTTAATAAAGCATAGTGCAGCATATTGGAGTCCACTAGTCAGGAGAAAACAATGGGGCTGATTTACCAAGCCTGTGCGCCAAGACTCATGGTGCACAAGCAGGAGTAAACCTGTTTTTGACATTTACCAAAGAAACACGCTGCTAGTGCAGCGTGTTTCCTCATTTACTAAAGTGCCTAATGCGCCCAGAAGAGGGCGCACAGCACGCCAGTACAGAGCTGGCGTGCGGCATTTAGTTATGTAAACATCGGGGATTCGGGCGGGAGTTTATGAGGGGAGGGAGGGGGGTGATGCAGGGGAAGTGTAGTGACATGTGTTTCAACTTGTGTGGCGGGCCGATTTGAAAGGGAAAGTGACTTTTGGGACCCGATCCCCGGGCGCTTGCAAAGTACGCTAGAACCTCGGAAGGTTCACTTGCATACTGGGCATGCGCAGAGGGAAAAATCGGAGCTCACCGCGCGCCTCTTCAGAACGCCGGGAAATCCTTGGTAAATACCAGGCGGCGTAGCAGTGTTTGCACTGCCTGGAGCGGCGTACGGCAAGCTCCGAGCTGTTCTCGGGCTGCGCTGACACTGAAGGGGAACTCCGCGCCAAATTTCAAATGTGAAACCGGCGCGGCTTCCCCCCCAGGGGTACAATAGGCTCTCCGGCTTGGTCCGGAACGTGAGGGGTTAACCCACGCCAAAATCGGCGTGGGGTTCCCCCCCAGATCCGTACCAAGCCCTCATCCCAGGCATGCAGTCTGGCCGGACAGGAATGGGGGTGGGGACGAGCGAGCGGCCCCCCCCCTCCTGAGCCGTACCAGACCACATGCCCTCGACATGGGGGAGTGTGTGCTTTGGGGGAGGGGGGCGCTGCCCCCCCACCCCAAAGCACTCTTGTCCCCATGTCGATCGGGACAAGAGCCTCTTCCCGACAACCCTAGCCATTGGTTGTCGGGGTATGCGGGCGGGAGCCAATCAGAATCTGGGAGCCCCGTTTAATAATGTGGCCCCCAGATTTCGGGCCCCCACCCTATGTGAATGAGTATGGGGTACATCGTACCCCTACCCATTCACCTGGTGAAGGTGGTTTGAACTTTGAGGGTCTTCTGCCGCCGCCCCCTTCGAATTTTTCGGCCTGGACGGGGGTCGCACATCCCATCCAGGACTTGGACGTGGCGGGCTTCTCGTCGCTGTCTTCTGCCGCTGCCCCCTTCACCACGAAGCTCCGTGCTTGTTTGATGAGGGCAGCGGGCTTCCGTCGTCTTCTCCGGGGCGAGGGTCGTACATCCCACCCCGGATTTCCTCGCCGGCTTCTGCCTGGCTCCTACTGGGGGCCAGGCCTTCTTTTGCCGTCTTCCGCCGGAGGGCGCCACTCTCCGGGCTTCTCGACGTTGTCTTCCGCCGCGGGGGCCAGGCCTTCTTCTTTGCCGCCCCCTTCGATTTTTTCGGCCTGGACGGGGGTCGCACATCCCATCCAGGACTTGGACGTGGCGGGCTTCTCGTCGCCGTCTTCTGCCGCTGCCCCCTTCACCACGAAGCTCCGTGCTTGTTTGATGAGGGCAGCGGGCTTCCGTCGTCTTCTCCGGGGCGAGGGTCGTACATCCCACCCCGGATTTCGTCGCCGTCTTCTGCCGCTGCCCCCTTCACCACGAAGCTCCGTGCTTGTTTGATGAGGGCAGCGGGCTTCCGTCGCAGTCTTCCGCCGCGGGGTGACACTCGCGGGCTTCTTCTTCCATTCGATGTTGACACGGCGAGGTCCGGCGCTGAAATGCCTTCTGAGCGGCGGGCAAGGACTTATATTGGCATTGGGCGTGGGCGTGGTTATGCCAACATGTGACCTTAACCCATGTGACAGTGATGTCACGTCACATCACTGTCACATGGGTTAAGGTCACATGTTGGCATAACCACGCCCACGCCCAATGCCAATATAAGTCCTTGCCCGCCGCTCAGAAGGCATTTCAGCGCCGGACCTCGCCGTGTCAACATCGAATGGAAGAAGAAGCCCGCGAGTGTCACCCCGCGGCGGAAGACTGCGACGGAAGCCCGCTGCCCTCATCAAACAAGCACGGAGCTTCGTGGTGAAGGGGGCAGCGGCAGAAGACGGCGACGAAATCCGGGGTGGGATGTACGACCCTCGCCCCGGAGAAGACGACGGAAGCCCGCTGCCCTCATCAAACAAGCACGGAGCTTCGTGGTGAAGGGGGCAGCGGCAGAAAACGGCGACGAGAAGCCCGCCACGTCCAAGTCCTGGATGGGATGTGCGACCCCCGTCCAGGCCGAAAAAATCGAAGGGGGCGGCAAAGAAGAAGGCCTGGCCCCCGCGGCGGAAGACAACGTCGAGAAGCCCGGAGAGTGGCGCCCTCCGGCGGAAGACGGCAAAAGAAGCCCTGGCCTCGGGAGGAGCCAGGCAGAAGCGGAGGAGCCCGAGGTGGGGCGACACCCCCGTTGTTCTCCGCTGTTTTCGGCCGGCCCCCCCCGGATGTAAAAGAGCTTCATTTTGGGGTGGGGGCACAGTCGAGCATGGCGGAGAGCATGGGTGGGTGTTTCCCCCCCCCGGCAGAAGACGGCTAGAAGACCGAGGAGTGGCGACGCCCCCGTTGTTCTCCGCCATTCCCGCCGGCCCCCCCCGGATGTAAAAGAGCTTTGTTTGGGGTAGGGGGCCTGGCCGAACATGGCGGAGAGCATCGGTGGGGGTCTCTCTCCCCGGCGGAAGGCGGCGGCGAAGACCGGGGGGGGGGTAGGTGTACCCCCGCGGCGGAAGACAACGTCGAGAAGCCCGGAGAGTGGCGCCCTCCGGCGGAAGACGGCGAAAGAAGCCCTGGCCTCGTGCGGAGCCAGGCAGAAGCGGAGGAGCCCGAGGTGGGGCGACACCCCCGTTGTTCTCCGCTGTTTTCGGCCGGCCCCCCCCGGATGTAAAAGAGCTTCATTTTGGGGTGGGGGCACAGTCGAGCATGGCGGAGAGCATGGGTGGGTGTTTCCCCCCCCCGGCAGAAGACGGCTAGAAGACCGAGGAGTGGCGACGCCCCCGTTGTTCTCCGCCATTCCCGCCGCCCCCCCCCGGATGTAAAAGAGCTTTGTTTGGGGTAGGGGGCCTGGCCGACCATGGCGGAGAGCATCGGTGGGGGTCTCTCTCCCCGGCGGAAGGCGGCGGCGAAGACCGGGGGGGGGGTAGGTGTACCCCCCCGGCGGAAGGCGGCGGCAAAGACCGGTGCGGGGCTGGAGCCCCCCCGGCAGAAAACGTCTGGAAGACCGAGGGGCTCCGCCCCCGTTGTTCTCTGCTTCTTTCGGCCGGCCCCCCCCGGATCTGAAAGAGCTTATTTTGGGGTGGGGGCCTGGCTGGACATGGCGGAGATCATCGGTGGGTGTCCCCCCCCGGCAGAAGACGGCGAAGCCCGGGGCCCAATGGGCTGGTGGTGGGGGGTCCCGGCAGAAGACCCCCGGAGCTGACTAATAAATTATTTTTTTCTGTGTGTTTTTTTTTTGTTTACACTTTTCCACCCGGTGAATGGGTAGGGGTACGATGTACCCCATACTCATTCACATAGGGTGGGGGGCCAGAATCTGGGGGCCCCCTTAATATAGGGGGCTCTCAGATTCTGATAAGCCCCCCGCCCGCATACCCCGACAACCAACGGCCAGGGTTGTCGGGAAGAGGCTCTTGTCCCTTTCGACATGGGGACAAGAGTGCTTTGGGGTGGGGGGGCAGTGCCCCCCTCCCCCACAGCACACACTCCCCCATGTCGAGGGCATGTGGTCTGGTACGGCTCAGGAGGGGGGGGGGGCGCTCGCTCGTCCCCACCCCCATTCCTGTCCGGCCAGACTGCGTGCCTGGGAGAAGGGTTTGGTCTGGATCTGAGGGGGAACCCCACGCCGTTTTTTGGCGTGGGTTTAACCCCTTATGTTCCAGATCAAATCTAAGAGCCTGTTGTGCACCAGAAGGGGGACCCCCACGCCGTTTTTTTTTTATAATTTGGGGTGGAGTTCCCCTTTATCCCGGTCCTGTCAGGGGGGGGGGGGGGAATGCCTGCTCGTCTGTCCCTACAATGTATGAACAGCGATCTGTCATTTCCCCTACACAGTCCCACCCCCTTTACAGTTAGAACACACCCAGGTAACATATTCAACCCCTTCCGCGCCCCTAGTGTTAACCCCTTCCCTGCCAGTGTCATTTTTATAGTAAGCAATGCATTGATATACCATTGCTCGCTACAAAAATGCCAAATCTCACAAAAATGTGTCCGCCACAATGTCGCATTAGACAGAAAAAACAAATGATAGCCACCATTACTAGTAAAACAAAAAATTATTCCAAAAAAACCCATAAGACCAACCCCTACTTAGAACTTTTGCCCAAACCAATCAAACGCTTATTGTGATTTTTTGCAACCAAAAAGATGTCCAAGAATACTTATCGGCCTAAACTGAGGGCAAACATTTTTTGAATATATTTTGGGGGAGATTTATTATAGCAAACCGTAAAAAAGATGTTTTTTTAGTTACCAAATTGTCGCTATATTTTTGGGTCAAGCAAAAATAAGAAAAAACGCAGAGGTGATCAAATACCACCAACAAAAAAAAAAAATTGAATTTTTAGGGGGGGGGGGGGGGGGAGGATGAGGACGCCCAATTTTTTTGGGGGCCACGTCGCACAACCACGCAATTGTCAGTCAAAATGACGCAGTGTTGAAATGCAAAAAATGGCCCCGTCAGTGACCAGTAATATGCTCTGGGGCTCAAGTGGTTACAAATTAAGAATACACTAAAGTTAGCCCAATTTATGGCCATAATGTGAAAGATGATGTTACACCGAGTAAATAGATACCCAACATGTTACACTTTAATATTGCACACACTCATGGAATGGCGCCAAACTTCAGTACTTGAAAATACCCATAGGCAACGCTTTTTTATGTGTTTCAGGTTACCAGTTTAGATTTACAGAGGAGCTCTAGTGCTAAAAGTATTGCTCTCGCTCTAACGTACGCTATGATACCTCACATGTGGGGTTTGAACGGGGGTTCAATATGTGGGCGGGGCTTACACATTTAAGGCCCGCCCCCATATATGGAAACATTCTTCAAACCACACATGTGAGGTATCATAGCGTGCGTAACAGCAAGAGGAATATTTATAGCACTAGACCTCATCTGTAAATCTAAACTGGTAACCGGAAACAATAAAAATGCTGCTTGTTCCCTTCTGACTGCGAGCTACTAGGGACAGGGGCGTTTAAATTATTACTATTTAGGTTTGTTACGTAAAAATTCTATAAGACCTCCCGTTCAGCTTGTAAAGCATCACTTCATGGGGACCAAAAAAAAATTTAACACCTCTAATGCTTTCATCCGCCATTGCAGATTTGATTCTGGTACTGCATTTCGAGTGAACTGGGCATGCTCGAACAGTTAGAAAAAGAAGTTGGAAGTTTCATCCTGAAAATGACTTGCATCTTTCTGAGCATGCTCAGAAAGCTCTTTTTTTGGCTTAGTAATTTAAGGACATCCTTAACAGGTGTAAGCAGTTCCAAGTGCACACAAACTAGAGGCTGACATTTCTTCATGTGTTTCCAATTGGTTCATTAGCACACATGTTATAAAAAGCGTGGATACTGCACGTGTCAGCTGCCCCTCAGAGGGGGCAGATTTGCTGGCTGGAAGGAATGGCGGAGTGAAACAGAGATGTTTTGGAGCAAGTTTTGTATTTTTTGATGTTTTCTCTGCTACATAATTTTGCTAAATGTTTCTCAAGATGTTAATGACTAATGTTTTAATCCTGTGGGTCTATCCTGTTATTTCAAAAGCATGATTTATTTTCCAATGACTGTGAAATAAACGTTGGTCTTTTTTGTTTTTAGGTGTTTGTATATATTTTTGGTGTGTTTATTTGTAATTTTTTTTTTGCTTTCCTTGTTTTGTGGACCAATAAAATTACTTTCAAATTTTGAAGTTTGTTTTGTGATATTTTTTTCATGCTATGGATTTCAACCGCTGCAGCTGAAATAGTTTGGGCCTAAACCATCAAGTGTGATTTGTCTCTAAGATCTTTCCTGGTGTGTATGCATGAAATGTTTAGTCACCAGAAAAGGAAGGACAAAGCGGTAAGTAATGTTTCCTAGAACTGATGTCCAGACTGACTTTTTAAAGCACATGTGCAAGATGTAGGAAAAGCTGCAAACAGGGCCTGTGGGGGGGGGGGGGGGGGGTGGTGTATTGGTGGACAGGCTTGAAGTGCTGATTTACAGCGCTGTGCTTGAAACTAGCACAAGACAATCCTATTCTAATTGTGGGTTGTTTGAGGGAAGCCAATTGAGTGTTAGAACCCCTGCTAGTGTTTTTAGGTTGGGCTTTGTGTCCCTTTTCCTAAAATTGGCTTCACTTCCTGTCACACAGCTGAACAGGAAGTGAGGTTAAAACCCTACCAATGGTCTTTTCTTCGGGGCACAGGTCAATCTAACTAGTGTCACCATTAAGCAAATTGCACTGCAGTGTACACCCCAAATGATTAGTTACTTTGGGGTTTAGTAAAGGCAAAGCCGCTCTGCAGTAGAAGCGTAGGCAATGAAAATCAGAAGGGAAGCACTGATGGTTTTTACTTCCAATCCCGCCAAGTTTTGAGTTTTCTTCCTTGCTTGTCCACTTGTAGTGCAAAGTGGATTTGCCTTTAGTAAATGGACCCCAAAGTCCAAGATTCCTACTAATTTGGGGTGTACACAGCAAAATGCCATTTCCAAAATGGGAAACTATTTATATTGATCTGTGTGTCCCCAACAAAACATTACTCAGGTGTTTCCCTCACTTCCTGTTTGGCTGTGTGGCAGGAAGTGAATGAATTAAGTAGAAAGTGACAACATTTGTGAGGTGTCTTTACCCTATCAGGGGTGCAGGCATCCCCAAAACAAACATGAAAATAGTTGATTTAACATTGGGTGGTGTTTGTGGGGGTCCCTAACACACATTCATACATATTAGCAACGCTGGATCGTGGCCTATTGGCATGGTTATATTTTCTTAAGCCTCTCAATAAAATGATCTGAAATTTGGGGTTAAACTGGAACAATAATCATCACTTTTATTTTTTGGATTTCTTTCATTTTGGATAGAGTTGGTGGGGGGGGGGTTAGAAGCTCTGTCAGTTTATTTTGTATTATCCCTGTCCGTTTGGGGAGATTGGCCTTCACTTCCTGCCCCATAGCCAAACAGGAAGTGATCGAAAAAGTAGGCAAATTAAGGGCCCCCCCAAGTCCCCCCCCACAGAACTTGTGTGTGTCCCCTGAAAATTCCTGGGTGGGTCATAAAAAAACAGGGTGTGGCCTTGACAGGAAGGGTGGGTCATTTTTCTATTAGGGGGGTGCCAAAATTTGGTCAGGCCTAGGGCAGCACAAAACCTAAATCTCCTACTGCACATTAGGGCTTATTTAGACAGGATCCAATTTACAGCATGTTTTTAGATTGTGGGAGGAAACCCGCACAGGGAGAACATGCAAACTCCAGGCAGATAGTGTCACGGGCGGGATTCGAACCAGCAACCCTTTTGCTGCTAGGTGAACATGCTACACACTACGCTACTGTGCTGAACGAACATGATTGCAGCTGAAAGCATGAGATGTTTTTTTTTTTCCAATTTCATGCTTTCCAGCCTGGAGGACAGATGTGGGGTCTAATTGACCCCGCCTTTCTCTATAAAGAGGACCTGTCACACACTAGTCCTATTACAAGGGATGTTTACATTCCTTGTAATAGGAAGAAAAGTGAAAAATAATACAAACAAAGGGACAAACAAGTGCAAAAAATAAAATATTAAGTAAAAAAATAAAATAACAAAGGAATTTAAATGCTCCTGTCCCTAGTAGCTCGCACTCAGAAGCGAACACGCATGCAAGTCCCACACACATATGTAAACATCCTTCAAACCCCACATGTGAGGTATCATAGCGTGCGTTAGAGCGAGAGCAATAATGTTAGCACTAGACCTCCTCTGTAACTCAAAAGTGGTAACCTGAGAAAAAAAGTCAAGCGTTGCCTATGGAGATTTTTAATAACGAAGTTTAGCGCCATTCCATGAGTGTGCGCAATATGAAAGCGTGACAAGTTAGGTATCTATTTACTCGGTGTAACATCATCTTTTACCTTATCCCTAAAAATTGGCCTAGCTTTACTGCTTTCTTATTTTGTCATTCATGAAACAGGTTTTTTTTTGGAAAGCCAAAAAAAAAAAAAAACGTTAGAACATTTTTGGCACAAATACTGTTGGAAATGTGTCCGAAAAAATGGCCGCCACTTTATTCCCTAGGGTGTTTGTTAATAAAATATATATAATGTTTGGGGGTCCTGAGTAAGTTTCAAGGAAGAAAATATAATTGTTACATGAAGGAGAGAAGTGCCAGAATAGGCGCGGTATGGAAGTGGTTAAAGTGCACCAATAAAAGTGAAAAATTCCTTGAAATTTCGTACCATGGGGGGGGGGGAGGCAATTAGGGGCGCCATCAGGAATTATGGGGCCCCTTACACAGCTTCAGGCATGGGCCCCCTGGAGCAGAGAATAGGGGGGGGGGTGCCGCCTGATATTAAGAAGGGGGGGGGGCTGCCGCAATTTGATAAGCGGGGGGTTCCTTTACTAAAAAATACATATAGAAAAATATATATTAAAAAGGGTGGTAGCCATCCGGGGGCCCTGGGGACCACTGGGCCCTTTAATAAAAAGAAACTTCTGGGCTCTTTAATGAAAAATAAATTACAATATCTACATATATAAAATAATAAAAAAGGGGGTTGCCTTGGGAGCTCTGGGCCCTTTAATAAAAAATAACTACCAAAAATCTAAAAAAAAATAACATTGGGTGGGAGCTGTGGTGGCTCAACGTGAATGGCACTGCGCTGACAAGCCGTTCACCTCTGCAGCCAAGGGTTCGGATCCCGGTCTCGGCTACATATGAATTGAGTTTGGTGGTGTCAGCCCGGCTCCCGGTGGGTGTGCTATGCAAGGTACGCCTGTGCTTAGTATGCCCACCCCCCCCCCCCCCACAAAAAAAACACCACACTTGCACACACTTTGGCCATGAGGTCTCCTAAAATAAAGGGAGGCGAAGGACCTACAGGGCTGGCTGGGTGGGCTACACTCCTTCATAGGGGGAGTCCCTCTGTCCCATCGGGCTCCCAAGTGTAGCAGGTGGGGTGAGTGGGAGGCCCCCCTCACACCCACCGGGGCCATGGAGAAGGATGGCGATTGCAAGTCCAGCTCCTCTCTCTCGACTTCACGCACAAAATACACTTTAAAAAAGAAATTAAAGTAAAAAGTAACAAACCTGGGGAAAATGTTTATAACATTTTTAGAAGCAAAAAGGTTGTCATCTGGGGCCCTCTGGGAGCTTTCAAAATTATATTATATATATATATGTTTAAAAAATAACCAAAAAATATATCATATGTTTTTTTTTTTTTTTTTTTTGTAAAGGTGGGGGGTTGTCATCTGGAGCCCTGGGGATCTCCGGGCCACTGGGGACCAGGCCACTGGGGACCTCCAGACCCCTAAACCAAAACATTGGCCCTTTAATAACAAAAAATTTGGGGGGTTGCCACCCGGGGCCCTGGGGACCTCCAGACTGCAAAAAAATATTAAATTCCAAAAATTGGCCCTTTAATAAAAAATCCTACAAAAACCAACTAACAAATATATATACAAAAAAAAAAAGAGGGGGGTTACCATCTGGGGCACTGGGGGGCCTCCAGGCATCTGGGCACCTCCGGACCCCCGGGCCCCTTACAGGTGTACAGGGCCGCCATCATGAATTTTGGGGCCCCTTACACAGCTTCAGGCATGGGCCCCCTGGAGCAGAGAACCGGGGGGGGGGGTGCTGCCGTATGAAATTGAGAAGCGGGGGGGGGGGGGTGGTGCCGCAAATTGAGGAGCGGGGGGGCCCTTTACAAAAATTTTGACAGAAATAAGAAATAAAGAAAAATATATATAAAAAAGGGGGGTAGCCATCCGGGGCCCTGGGGACCTCTGTGCTCTTTATCAAATAAAAATACAAAAGAGAGAAAATACATATATATATATTTTTTAAATATAACATTTATCGAAAAAAAGTTAAAAAAACAAGGGGGTAGCCTTCCAGGGCCCTGGGGACCTCTGGGCCCTTTCCTTAAAAAAAAAATAAACAAATATATTTAAAAAAATATATATTTTTTTTTAAATATATATATTTTATTTAAAAAAAAGGGCTTGCCATCTGGGGCCCTTAGTGGCCTCCGGGCCCCTGGGGACCTTCGGAGCCCTTAAACAAAAAAAAAAAAAAAAAAATTGTTTTTTTTGTTTTAGGGTGGTTCCCATCCGGGCCCCTGGGGGCCCCTGGGGACCCCCGGGCGGTGTAATGCCTGTACCCCCCTAATGGCGGCCCTGCAGGTGTACTGCCTGTACCCCCCTGATGGCGGCCCTGGGTGTAATGTCAGCATGTGAAAAATGACATTCTGAAGGAAAAAAGCCATTTAAAACTGACTCGCGGCTATAATGAATTGTCAGCTCTTGGAATTTGCAGGAGAATTCATTCATTAAAAACACCAAAAAAAAAGCGTGGGGGTCCCCCCAAATTCAATAACCAGACCCTTTAGGTCTGGTATGGATATTAAGGGGAACCCCGCCATCAATTTTTAAAAAAAATGACGTGGGGTTCCCCCCAAATATCCATAACCAGACCCTTCAGGTCTGGTGTGGAATTTAAGGGGAACTCCACTCCAACTAAAAAAAAAAATGGCGTGGAGTCCCCCTAAAATCCACACCAGACCCCTTATCCGAGCACGTTGACCTGGCCGGCCGCAGAAAAGAGGGGGGGACAGAGCGCGGCCCCCCCCCTCTCCTGAACCGCACCAGGCCACATGCCCTCAACATTGGGAGGGTGTTTTGGGGTGCCCCCCAAAACACCTTGTCCCCATGTTGATGAGGACAAGGGTCTCTTCCCCACAACCCTTGCCCGGTGGTTGTGAGGGTCTGCGGGCAGGAGGCTTATCGAAATCTGGAAGACCCCTTTAACAAAGGGGCCCCCCAGATCCCGGCCCCCCCCCTGTGTGAAATGGTAATGGGGTACCTTGTACCTCTACCATTTCACGAGAAAAAAAAATGTAAAGGGTTAAAAACGACAAGAGCCGGTTTTTGACAAGTCCTTTATTATCTTCTTTCTTCTTTCCTTCGGGTTTCTTCCTCCTCCTCCTTCTTCTTCCTCTGCTTCTGTCTTGGGTCTTCTATTCCCGCATCTTGCCCGGCGTGTTCTTCCATCTTCTCCCGCTGTCCTTCTCGTCCGCATCTTCTCCTTCTTCTTCTTCTTCGCCGGAGCGGCCGCTTCCAATTGAAATCCCCGCTGTCTGCCGGACCACGCCCCCCCCTCTGACGCCACGGGCAAGCTCTTAGGAGTGTGCTGCAAGTGCGTCAGAGGGGGGCGTGGTCACATGTCAGAGGGCGGGCAATTCAATTTGAAGCTCGTGCGCGGCTTTTTCTTTGCCAGAGTCGCCGCTTCCAATTGAATTGCCCGCTTTCTGGAACATGTGACCACGCCCCCCTCTGACGCACTGGCACCACACGGGGACTTTCCTAAGAGCTTGCCCGTGGCGTCAGAGGGGGGGGCGTGGTCCGGCAGACAGCGGGGATTTCAATTGGAAGCGGCCGCTCCGGCGAAGAAGAAGAAGGAGAAGATGCGGACGAGAAGGACAGCGGGAGAACAGAAGATGGAAGAACACGCCGGGCAAGATGCGGGAATAGAAGACCCAAGACAGAAGCAGAGGAAGAAGAAGGAGGAGGAAGAAGAAACCCGAAGGAAAGAAGAAAGAAGATAATAAAGGACTTGTCAAAAACCGGCTCTTGTCTTTTTTAACCCTTTACATTTTTTTACTCGTGAAATGGTAGAGGTACAAGGTACCCCATTACCATTTCACACAGGGGGGGGGCCGGGATCTGGGGGGCCCCTTTGTTAAAGGGGTCTTCCAGATTTCGATAAGCCTTCCGCCCGCAGACCCCCACAACCACCGGGCAAGGGTTGTGGGGAAGAGACCCTTGTCCTCATCAACATGGGGACAAGGTGTTTTGGGGGGCACCCCAAAACACCCTCCCAATGTTGAGGGCATGTGGCCTGGTGCGGTTCAGGAGAGGGGGGGGGCCGCGCTCTGTCCCCCCCTCTTTTCTGCGGCCGGCCAGGTCAACGTGCTCGGATAAGGGGTCTGGTGTGGATTTTAGGGGGGACTCCACGCCATTTTTTTTTTAATTTGGGGTGGAGTTCCCCTTAAATTCCACACCAGACCCGAAGGGTCTGGTTATGGATATTTGGGGGGAACCCCACGTCATTTTTTTTTTAAAATTGACGGCGGGGTTCCCCTTAATATCCATACCAGACCTAAAGGGTCTGGTTATTGAATTTGGGGGGACCCCCACGTCATTTGAATAATTATTTTAAATTTCGTACCATGGGGGGGGGGGAATGTCAGCAGGTGAATAAAGCGCACTTTTCCTGCGGTTAGAAATATGTCTTTGCACAAAATGACATTCTGAAAAAAAAAAAAAAAAAAAAAAGCCATTTAAAACTGACTCGCGGCAATAATGAATTGTCAGCTCTTGGAAATTGCAGGAGAATTCATTCATTAAAAAAAGGGAAAAAAAAAGCGTGGGGGTCCCCCCAAATTCAATAACCAGACCCTTTAGGTCTGATATGGATATTAAGGGGAACCCCGCCGTCAATTTATTAAAAAAATGACGTGGGGTTCCCCCCAAATATCCATAACCAGACCCTTCGGGTCTGGTGTGGAATTTAAGGGGAACTCCACTCCAAATTAAAAAAAAAATGGCGTGGAGTCCCCCCTAAAATCCACACCAGACCCCTTATCCGAGCACGTTGACCTGGCCGGCCGCAGAAAAGAAGAGGGGGGGACAGAGCGCGGCCCCCCCCCTCTCCTGAACCGCACCAGGCCACATGCCCTCAACATTGGGAGGGTGTTTTGGGGTGCCCCCCAAAACACCTTGTCCCCATGTTGATGAGGACAAGGGTCTCTTCCCCACAACCCTTGCCCGGTGGTTGTGGGGGTCTGCGGGCAGGAGGCTTATCGAAATCTGGAAGACCCCTTTAACAAAGGGGCCCCCCAGATCCCGGCCCCCCCCCTGTGTGAAATGGTAATGGGGTACCTTGTACCTCTACCATTTCACGAGTAAAAAAAATGTAAAGGGTTAAAAACGACAAGAGCCGGTTTTTGACAAGTCCTTTATTATCTTCTTTCTTCTTTCCTTCGGGTTTCTTCTTCCTCCTCCTTCTTCTTCCTCTGCTTCTGTCTTGGGTCTTCTATTCCCGCATCTTGCCCGGCGTGTTCTTCCATCTTCTTCCGCTGTCCTTCTCGTCCGCATCTTCTCCTTCTTCTTCTTCTTCGCCGGAGCGGCCGCTTCCAATTGAAATCCCCGCTGTCTGCCGGACCACGCCCCCCCTCTGACGCCACGGGCAAGCTCTTAGGAAAGTCCCCGTGTGGTGCCTGTGCGTCAGAGGGGGGCGTGGTCACATGTTCCAGAAAGCGGGCAATTCAATTGGAAGCGGCGACTCTGGCAAAGAAAAAGCCGCGCACGAGCTTCAAATTGAATTGCCCGCCCTCTGACATGTGACCACGCCCCCCTCGGACGCACTTGCAGCACACTCCTAAGAGCTTGCCCGTGGCGTCAGAGGGGGGGGGCGTGGTCCGGCAGACAGCGGGGATTTCAATTGGAAGCGGCGCCTCCGGCGAAGAAGAAGAAGGAGAAGAAGATGCGGACGAGAAGGACAGCGGGAGGAACAGAAGATGGAAGAACACGCCGGGCAAGATGCGGGAATAGAAGACCCAAGACAGAAGCAGAGGAAGAAGAAGGAGGAGGAAGAAGAAACCCGAAGGAAAAGAAGAAAGAAGATAATAAAGGACTTGTCAAAAACCGGCTCTTGTCTTTTTTAACCCTTTACATTTTTTTTCTCGTGAAATGGTAGAGGTACAAGGTACCCCATTACCATTTCACACAGGGGGGGGGCCGGGATCTGGGGGGCCCCTTTGTTAAAGGGGTCTTCCAGATTTCGATAAGCCTCCTGCCCGCAGACCCCCACAACCACCGGGCAAGGGTTGTGGGGAAGAGACCCTTGTCCTCATCAACATGGGGACAAGGTGTTTTGGGGGGCACCCCAAAACACCCTCCCAATGTTGAGGGCATGTGGCCTGGTGCGGTTCAGGAGAGGGGGGGGGCCGCGCTCTGTCCCCCCCTCTTTTCTGCGGCCGGCCAGGTCAACGTGCTCGGATAAGGGGTCTGGTGTGGATTTTAGGGGGGACTCCACGCCATTTTTTTTTTAATTTGGAGTGGAGTTCCCCTTAAATTCCACACCAGACCCGAAGGGTCTGGTTATGGATATTTGGGGGGAACCCCACGTCATTTTTTTTTTTAAATTGACGGCGGGGTTCCCCTTAATATCCATACCAGACCTAAAGGGTCTGGTTATTGAATTTGGGGGGACCCCCACGCTTTTTTTTTTCCTTTTTTTAATGAATGAATTCTCCTGCAATTGCCGGGAGCCGACAATTCATTATTGCCGCGAGTCAGTTTTAAATGGCTTTTTTCCTTTGAAAAATGACATTTTGTGCAGAGACAGTTCTAACCACGGGAAACATGCGCTTTTTCACATGCTGACATTAGAGACCCCCATAGTACGAAATTTAAAGGAAAATTACACTTTTATTATTGCACTTTTAGCATTATTAAAATCACTGCTCCCGAAAAAACGGCCGTTTTAAAAAATAAAAAAAGCATTGGTACATGTCCCCTGGGGCAGGACTGAGGTCCCCAAACACTTTTTAGGACAAAACTTGCAGATTAGCCTTTAAAATTCACTATTAAGATTTCCCCCATAGACTTATACAGGGAGTTCGGCGGCGGCTTTAGTTATCAATCACATCGCGCTGCTGCTGCCGCCGGTTCATGCGCCTAATTAGGGATTCATCCAGCGCACTAATTAAGGCATGTACCGGCGCAGCGCAGATTCATTAGTAAATCAGCCCCAATGTCACCAGTGCAAGGTTGGTCAACTAATTCAGCAAAAGGGATGCTAGGAACAGATGTGACTTTGGGTGGCTTTAACATGAGCATGGAGAAGGAAGAGGTGGAAGGAGCTGGCAGTGTTGCTAGGTACTCGAGTTTTAGACACAGGCACCAGGGCCAAGATTCCAGAGTAGTTGCAGTGTGTACATTCCTAATAGTGTAGGTGTCTGAATGGCAAGCAGGTTGCAAGCAAGAATTTACTGGCTAGGTTAGTATTTTCCCAATTTGCCTAGAATAATAACAATAATAATAATGACCATATTTCACTATGTAGGGCTGTGGCAGGCGCAGCACTATGAAGTGCCTTTATGCGTTGTGGCTTTAGAAGAATTTTGATTTCTCTGATCTTTTAGTCCAAACAAGACTATGGGGCTGATTTACTAATGACTCTGCGCTGCGCCGGTACATGCCTTAATAGGTGCGCTGGATGAAGCCCTAATTAGGCGCATGAACCGGCGGCAGCAGCAGCGCGATGTGATTGATAAGTAAAGCCGCCGCCGAACTCCCTGTATAAGTCTATGGGGGAAATCTTAATTGTGAATTTTAAAGGCTAATCTGCAAGTTTTGTCCTAAAAAGTGTTTGGGGACCTCAGTCCTGCCCCAGGGGACATGTACCAATGCTTTTTTTCTTTTTTAAAACGGCCGTTTTTTCGGGAGCAGTGATTTTAATAATGCTAAAAGTGCAATAATAAAAGTGTAATTTTCATTTAAATTTCGTACTATGGGGGCGGGGGGGCTCTAATGTCAGCATGTGAAAAAGCGCATGTTTCCGTGGTTTAGAACTGACTATCTGCACAAAATGTCATTTTTCAAAGTAAAAAAAAGCCATTTAAAAACTGACTCGCGGCTATAATGAATTGTCGGCTCCCCGGCAATTGCAGGAGAATTCATTCATTAAAAAAAGGAAAAAAAAAAAAAGCGTGTGGGTCCCCCCAAATTCAATAACAGGCCTTTAGGTCTGGTATGGATATTAAGGGGAACCCCGCCGTCATTTAAAAAAAAAAATGAGTGGGGTTCCCCCAAATATCCATAACCAGACCCTTCGGGTTGGTGTGGAATTTAAGGGGAACTCCACCCAAATTTTTAAAAAAATGGCGTGGAGTCCCCCTAAAATCCACACCAGACCCTTATCCGAGCACGTTGACCTGGCCGGCCGCAGAAAAGAGGGGGGGACAGAGCGCGGCCCCCCCCCCTCTCCTGAACCGCACCAGGCCACATGCCTCAACATTGGGAGGGTGTTTTGGGGGTGCCCCCCAACACCTTGTCCCCATGTTGATGAGGACAAGGGTCTCTTCCCACAACCCTTGCCCGGTGGTTGTGGGGGTCTGCGGGCAGGAGGCTTATCGAAATCTGGAAGACCCTTTAACAAAGGGGCCCAGATCCCGGCCCCCCCCTGTGTGAAATGGTAAAGGGGTACCTTGTACCTCTACCATTTCACGAGGAAAAAAAAATGTAAAGGGTTAAAAACGACAAGAGGGTTTTTGACAAGTCCTTTAGTATCTTCTTTCTTCTTTCCTTCGGGTTTCTCCTTCTTCTTTCTTCCTCTGCTTCTGTCTTGGGTCTTCTATTCCCGCATATTGCCCGGCGTGTTCTTCCATCTTTTTCTCCTTCCGCTGTCCTTCTCGTCCGCATCTTCTTCTCCTTCTTCTTCTTCGCCGAGCGGGCCGCTTCCAATTGAAATCCCCGCTGTCTGCCGGACCACCCCCCCCCCCTCTGACGCACGGGCAAGCTCTTAGGAGTGCTGCACAGTGCGTCAGAGGGGGGCGTGGTCACATTCAGAGGGCGGCAATTCAATTGGAAGCTTGTGCGCGACTTCTTCTTTTGCGGAGTCGCCGCTTCCAATTGAATTGCCCGCTTTTTGGAACATGTGACCACGCCCCCCTCTGACGCACAGGCACCACACAGGGACTTTCCTAAGAGCTTGCCCGTGGCGTCAGAGGGGGGGCGTGGTCGGCAGACAGCGGGGGGGGATTTCAATTGGAAGCGGCCGCTCCGCGAAGAAGAATGAGAAGAAGATGCGGACGAGAAGGACAGCGGAAGAAGATGGAAGAACACGCCGGGCAAGATGCGGGAATAGAAGACCCAAGACAAAGCAGAGAAGAAGAAGGAGGAGGAAGAAGAACCCGAAGGAAAGAAGAAAGAAGATAATAAAGGACTTGTCAGAAAACCGGCTCTTGTCCTTTTTAACCCTTATACATTTTTTTTACTCGTGAAATGGTAGAGGTACAAGGTACCCCCATTACCATTTCACACAGGGGGGGGGGCGGGATCTGGGGGGCCCCTTTGTTAAAGGGGTCTTCCAATTTCGATAAGCCTTCCGCCCGCAGACCCCCACAACCCCCGGCAAGGGTTGTGGGGAAGAGACCCTTGTCCTCTATCAACATGGGGACAAGGTGTTTTGGGGGGCACCCAAAACACCCTCCCAATGTTTGAGGCATGTGCCTGGTGCGGTTCAGGAGAGGGGGGGGGCCGCGCTCTGTCCCCCCCTCTTTTTCTGCAGGGGCCGGCCAGGTCAACGTGCTCGGATAAGGGGTCTGGTGTGATTTTAGGGGGGACTCACCCCATTTTTTTAAAAAATTTGGGGTGGAGTTCCCCTTAAATTCCACCCAGACCCGAAGGTCTGGTTATGGATATTTGGGGGAACCCCACGTCTTTTTTTTTTTTTAATTGACGGCGAGTTCCCCTTAATATCCATACCAGACCTAAAGGGCCTGTAATGGAATTTGGGGGACCCCCACGTCATTTGAATAATTATTTTAAAATTCGTACCATGGGGGGGGGGGGGGAATTCAGCAGGTGAATAAAGCGCACTTTCATGTGGTTAGAA